>CM038465.1:34964997-35181298 GCA_021464415.1 Lonicera japonica | reverse complement strand
TGAAATACACTTCCATAGTCCATAGGTAATCACAAGATTAACTTAAGCTTTAAGCGTAAGAAATACTGCAAAATTATTAAAAACGAATTATTAATTAAATTGGCCCTAAACTAAAAAAGTTTTAAAAAGAAGGATTGGTCCTATTTTTTTCTAAATATTATTACTCAAAAATATAATTTTTCTATAGCTTTACAGCAAGGTAGGCCCACAAATTAGACTTTTGAGGCAAAAATCGAATATTGTCATTTTCTAGTGGGACCCGTCTCTTCATGTTTTATCTTTCCATGTTTCTAGGTGAACAATAATAAAGAATAGAAATTTGTGGCCTGGAAAAGATACTGAAGAAAGTATTGACTTAATAAAAAAGAAAAAGAAAAAGAAATTATCTTTATTTAATTTTATTTTTTAAGCAAGCGGAGCAAAAAGTTAATTTTGAAAAAAAGGGAATCCGCTTGAAAGAGAGGTAACATTAAATCGGGTGCTTCCTCGTTCAAATTCAAATAATCAGAATTCTACACTCACATTATTATGCAACCTAAAAAAAATGTCAAATTCTATCTTCTCACCTTTTAGTAATCTTATATGAAACCACTAATTTATTTTCCGGACATCTTAAAAAATGAAGCTTGTTTTAAAAGAGTTTTTACAAAACAATAAGAGAATAATAATTTTGTAAATTAAGGAAATATATTTGACTAATCTTGAAAATGAGTGCAATGTTAAATTTATTGTAGAATTTCGAATTGTAAATTTTTATGGCATCGTGCAAAATTAAGTTTTGCAGTGCATTTTTTTTTTTTTAACATATTACTATATCTAAGTGTTTAATTAATATTATTTCAAGTAATTTCAAAAAGTGGCAAATTTACGGCATATCTATATTACAAACATCATCTTTGACTAAATTTTTTTCCAAAAATATAAACGTATAATGGTTAAAAATACACATGTTATGGTGTGCATTAGTTCTACACCATTAGATCAGTTTTATACACACATCAAGATTTCACATCAAAGTTAAAACATTTACACCAAAAATATACACCTAAATAAACTATCACACACCAATAATATATACCTAAATAAACTATCACACACCATAAGTTAAAATAAAAAAATTGAAATTTAATAAAAATTTAATATTTACAATGTACTAATCAAGATCAATTAAACAAGATCCATCGTGACTATAGAATTATGTAAAAAAAGAAAAATCAAGAAAAAATATTGAATAACATTTAAGAACATATTTTTAGACTATTATCAAATCATACTTAGAAACTTGGTGGGATTATTTTCACATATGTCCTTGAGTTTAATTTGTTAAAAGATTATTTTACTGACATCAAAATAAGAAAAAAAAATATGATTAAAAGACTCTTTAATAAATTAAAAACAAGTCAGTTCCATTAGGTTTACTTTTAGTTTTTTTAACATGGAGATATCTTGAACCTACATTTTGGTTGTTCAAAACGTTAGACTAGGCTACAGAGTTATGTAAAAAATAATAATTTTGTTTACATTAAAAATGCCATAACTTAAACTAAAAAAATTGAAATTTAATAAAAATTAATATTTACAATTTACTAATCAAGATCACTTAAATAAAATCTATCGTAACTATAGAATTATGTAAAGAAAAATCAAGAAAAATTGTTAAGTAACATTTAATAACATATTTTTAGACTATTTTCAAATCATACTTAAAGACGTGGTTGGATTATTTTCATACTAGGGTATACCCATGTCATCCAGCGCGGTGAAATAAATAAAATTAGATAATAGGACAAAAAAGATAAAGTGTGATGAATCTAAATCGACAAATATCAATCGGCCTATTTTAAACTTATTGTTTAGCCTAGTCTAACGTTTTGAACAACCAAAATCTAGGTTCAAGATATCTTCATGTTAAAAAAATTAAAAGTAGACCTAATGGGACTACCTTTTTTTTAATTTTTTAAAGAATTTTTTAATCATATTTTTTTTTCTTATTTTGATCTCGGCAAATTAATTTTTTAACAAATTAAACTCAAGGACATATGTGAAAATAATCCAACCCGTCCTTAAGTATGATTTGAAAATAGTCTAAAAATATGTTCCTAAATGTTACTTAACAATTTTTCTTGATTTTTTTTTACATAATTCTGTAGTTACGATAGATCTTATTTAATTGATCTTGATTAGTAGATTGTAAATATTAATTTTTATTAAATTTCAATTTTTTTTAGTTTAAGTTATGGCATTTTTAATGTAAACAAAATTAATTTTTTTTGCATAATTCTAATGCCTAGTCTAACGTTTTGAACAACCAAAATGTAGGTTCAAGATATCTTCATGTTAAAAAAACTAAAAGTAGACCTAATGGAACTGACTTGTTTTTAATTTATTAAAGAATCTTTTAATCGTATTTTTTTTTCTTATTTTGATGTCAGCCAAATAATCTTTTAACAAATTAAACTCAAGGACATATGTGAAAATGATCCAACCACGTTTCTAAGTATGGTTTACACCATACTTTTGCATTAATGATTGAAATGGTCTATTGCAAAAGTGAGTACCACCATCGCTTATTATTGCCTTGGGGGTACCAAAACGTGAAAGAATGTGTTCTTTCAAAAATCGGATCACCACTTTGTGATCGTTTTTCTTGCACGCTTGGGCTTCCACCCATTTTGAAACATAGTCTACGACAACTAGAATGAAAAGATTACCGTAGGAAGATGGGAATGGTCCTATAAAGTCGATGCCCCAGCAATCAAAGATTTCAATCATCAGAATTGGGTTGAGTGGCATCATATTCCTCTTGGAGATCCCTCCAAGCATTTGGCATCTTTGACATGTCTTGCAAAAACATTGCTCGTCCTTAAAGAGTGACAGCCAGTACAGTCCGCTTTGCAAAATCTTAGCAGTAGTCTTCTTTGCCGAGAAGTGTCCTCCGCAAGCTTCAGAATGGAAGGCGAACAGAACTCTCTCCACTTCTTCATTTGGAATGCTCCGTCGGATAATCCGATCTGCACAATATTTAAACATGTACGGTTCATCCCAGTAGAATCGACTCACTTCGCTCAAGAATCTTTTTCTGTCTTGTGCGCCCCATGACTTTGGTATCTTGTCGGTTACAAGATAATTTACAATGTCTGCATACCATGGGAGTGTTGAGATTGTTAACAATTGCTCATCTGGAAACGAATCTTGGATCGGGCTTTCTTCGATGTTGTTCGTAAAAGTGAGTCGAGACAGATGATCGGCCACCACGTTCTCGACTCCTTTTTTATCCTTGATGCTTAAATGGAACTCTTGTAACAGAAATATCCACCTAAGAAGCCGCGGCTTGGCATCCTTCTTTGTGAACAGGTACTTCAACGCCGCGTGATCCGTGAAAATAACAATGGGCGATCCTATCAAATATGATAGAAACTTGTCCAAGGCGAAGACAATTGCCAGAAGCTCTTTCTCTGTCGTGGTGTAATTCATTTGTGCATCATTCAAAGTCCTGTTTGCATAATATATTACACCCGGTTTCTTGTCTTTCGGTTGACCAAGAACCGCTCCAACCGCATAATCGCTGGCGTCACGCATGAGCTCGAAGGGTAAGCTCCAGTTCGGTGTTTGCATAATTGGCACGGTAGTGAGCATATGCTTCAGAGAGATAAAGACTTCTTCACACTTGGCATCCCATTCAAATGGTGCATCCTTAAGGAGTAGATTGCACATCGGCTTGGAAATTGAACTGAAGTTCTTGATAAACCTCCGATAGAAGTCGGCATGTCCCAAAAAAGACCGGACATCTTTTACATTCTTGGGCGTAGGAAGTTTGGCAATCAATTCGATCTTTTCTTTGTCAACTTTAATTCCTTCTGACGAAATGATGTGCCCCAATACGATATCCTTAGTAACCATAAAGTGGCACTTCTCCTAGTTTAACACCAATTATTTTTTCACGCATCTTTTCAAAACCTGTTCCAGGTTAGTCAAACAATTGTCGAATGACTTACCATAGACGGTAAAGTCATCCATAAAAACTTCCAAAGTTCTTTCCACCATATTACTAAAAATACATAGCATACACCGTTGGAAAGTGGCCGGTGCATTACATAGATCAAAGGGCATTCTTCGATAAGCGAAGGTACCAAAAGGACATGTAAAGGTGGTCTTTTCTTGATCATCTAGGTCAATCTCAATTTGATTGTACCCGAAAAAATCATCGAGGAATGAGTAATATTCATGGCCGCTACCCTCTCTAGCGTTTAATCCAAAAAAGGAAGTGGGAAATGATCTTTACGAGTTGTCTCATTGAGTTTACGGTAGTCAATACACATTCGCCACCCGGTGGTGACTCTTTATGGAATCAACTCGTTTGATTCGTTCTTGACTACCGTATGTCCCGATTTTTTCGGTACCACTTGAGTTTGACTAACCCATTTACTATCCGAGATTGGATAGATGATCTTTGCATCTAACAATTTTAACACCTCGTTCCTAACCACCTCTTGCATGTTAGGATTTAACCAGCGTTGAAATTTCCTTGATATTTTTACCCCATCCTCCAAGTGAAATTTATGTGTACAAATTAATGGGCTTATTTCTTGGAGGTCCGCAAGAGTCCAACCAAAAGTTTTTTTTATTTACCAAGCAAATGAACCAACCTTACCTCTTGGTCATCCGAAAGATAGGACGCTCCTAAAAAGGCATACTTCAAGTTGCTAGGTAATAGCTTGAGTTCCATTTGCCCTTCATGCTTTTTGTTGGAAGTTGGTGTGTTTTTCTCTTTCTCCGAGATGTCAATCTATTTGTCAGACAAAGAAAACACTTGCATACAATCCTCGGGTTCATCGGAAGTGGTTAGATAACCTTCTGTTGACTCCAATTCAAAATTTGCCACAAAGTGGTCTTGGATACATGACTATATCATGTTCACGTGTTCACTTTCCTCTTCATCACCGTCATCTCTTTGATTGCTCAAAGAAAACACGTTTAGCTCCAGAGTCATGATTCCAAAAGCTAATTTCACTATTTTGTTCTTACAATTTATTATAGCATTAGAAGTAGCAATAAATGATCGTCCGAGGATTACCGGAATCTCTTTAGCGGGATTCGACATGGGTCGCATGTCGAGGATGATAAAATCAACCGAAAAATAAAACTTGTCAATTTGGACAAGTACATCATCGACTATCCCTCTTGGGATCTTAACGGATCGGTCCGCTAATTGGATTGTAACCTTCGTGGGTTTCAACTCACCTAACCCCAATTGTTGATAAACCGAATATAGGAACACATTCACGCTTGCTCCCAAATCTAGAAAAGCATTTTTTATCCTACAATTTCCTATGACACACGAAATTGTGGAACAACCGGGGTCTTTAAACTTGGGGGCTCTCGTGCCCTGCATGATGGAGCTCACTTGCTCTGCCATAAAAGCCTTTTTCTTGACATTCAACCTTCGTTTGGTAGTACATAAGTCCTTGAGGAACTTAGCATACGAAGGTATTTGCTTGACCGCGTCAAGCAAGGGAATATTGATTTTCACTTGCCTAAAGACATCCAAAATCTCGGTATTAGATTTGGATGGTTGGTGCAATCTCTCCGAAAATGGGACTTTGATCCAATTTTTTATTTTTTCGAGATCCTCCTTTCCTTGTCTATCTTCCTCTCACTTCTTCTCTTCACTCACAACCTTCTCAACCTTCATTTTCTCAACACTCGTACGCTCAACTTTGTCCGCCACCTTGGGGTTTTAGGAACAATAATTTTGTCTACCTCCTTCCCACTCCTTAGGATTGTGATAGATTTGAGTTCTAACTTAGTGCTAGACTCTCCTCCCTCTATGACTTGAACTTGGCCTATAGGATTAACTAAAGGTTGAGATGGAAATTTTTCCTTCTCTTGGGTAGCTAGGGCGGTGGTGAGTTTAGACATTTGAGTTTTGAACTCACCCACATCACGATCCTTCTTGTCTACAAATGATCTCAATAAAGCTTCTAGGTTTTGGTTGGGATTTTGATTATGAGGTGGAGCAAAAGAGTTTTGAGGTTGTTGTTGCCTTTGGTTTTAATGATATTGGTTGTGGTTCTGACTTTGATTTCCTTCCCAACTGAAATTGGGGTGATTCTTCCATCCCTCAGTGTACCTTTGAGAATAAGGGTCGTTTTGGTTTGTACTGATTCAAAGCATTGACTTGGGCGGGATTTTTGAGGACTTCCCAGAAAGCGGGAATAATAGGCAATCCTCGGTAGTGTGTCCCGAGTTTTCACAAATGACACATAACTGACTCGGGGATACTACATTAATCTCTCTAAACTTACTTGCCTCCATTGCCTTTACTTTCTTAGACAATTGGAACAATCTTGCACCCATGTCATCCTCGTTGGATACTTGGTACAACCCACCCTTTCCTTGAGTTTTGGCTTTTGTCTCTTCGGTATATGTGTTCCAATTTTGGGCACCTTCCGCTAGTTCGTCAAAATATAACAAAGCCTCATCGGGATTCTTGCTCAAGAATTGACCATTACACATGGTCTCAACAAAAGTACGCATATCAGGGGTGAGGGATTCATAAAAAAAACTAACAAGGCTCCAAGTTTCGTGACCATGGTGAGGGCATGCATTTAAGAGCTCTTTGTATCTTTTCCAACACTTATAAAAAGTTTCATTATCTTTTGGCGAAAAATTGGATATCGCTCTTCTTAAAGCATTGGTTCTATGAACGGAAAGAATTTTTTTAGAAACTCCGCTTGGAGCTCTTGCCAAGACCGAATCAATTGCGGTCTTTGAGCGTTTAGCCAAATTTTTCTTTTATCTTTTAGGGAGAAAGGAAAGAGTTTTAATCGCATGACATCCTCATCAATATTTGCCTCACGAAATGTGGAGCAGACTTCTTCAAAGTCTTTCAAATGCAAGTATGGGTTTTCAGACTCCATACCATGAAAAGAAGGGATATGTTGAAGCATACCCGGTTTGAAAGAGAAAGTTCCCGCTTGACCGGTGGGAAGTACGATGCATGAGTTGGAAGTTGCCCGAGACGGTTGAAGATAGTCCCTCATGGTCCTAACTGGAGGAACATTGTTGGCACCTTCCCCTTCGTTATCGCTCTCATGATCCGCCGCTCTACCTTGATTTGCCATTCTTGGTGAAGGGGGAGGGCTAATTCGAATGTCCACAAACAATTGCCCTTGCATAAGTTTGGAAAACTATTCAAATAGCTCCTCGAAAACTCTACAAAATCAAACAAGAATAAAAGAGAAAAATAAATTAATTAAATAGAGAGATACTTACAAAGAATGGTTTTATACAAAACCCGGAACACGCCTTTTGCCTAATTCCCGGCAACGGCGCCAAAAACTCGACGCCACTAGAAAAACGCGTTGTGGTAGCCCAAGTACAGGCACATCAAGTTGTAATAAAGTCTCGGAAGTTCAAGTGTCGAACCACATGGATAGTCGAAAAGGAATGCACTAGATTACGGATTCAATGGTTTTCTGATTTTGTAAGTTGGATTTGTTGTGCAATAACGGAAATGTAAATTGGTTGTGAAAATTAATAAGAAAGTACTAAGGTATGTGGAGGATAGTTGCGATACGATAAACGGTAATTACAATCTCATACATATATTTCAACACAAAGTTGTCATAAGTGGGGAACGTTGTGATGACTCTCAATAGCAATGGGTGCGAAGCTAGGTAACTCATTCCCGGGTCAAAGCTATATCAAGAGAGAATATCACAAAATTCCACCAAAGACGAAGCTATCATATCTATCTCTTAGCCACGGGTGTGAAGCTAGGCAACCCATTCCCATTGAGGCTAATCCGAGATAGAGATGGTAGGCTCATCGAAACAAGGTTTTATATTAAGAATTTATGTGAAATCTCATGGTTTAAAAGAATGAAAATGAAGTAGTGAATCATCACAATGACACGGAAAGAAGTTTATGGAATAGAATCATCAACTAGCCAATTATTACTTTAGAAAGACAATCCCTAGATGGGGAAATGGGTACAAGCTTTTTAGAACTACATAAATATGTTGTATTTTCATTAATCAACAAGCACTAAGCATACAAGGCATGAAAAGTCTAATCGTACAATGAAAATACCTAGAAAACTTGTAAAATGAAGGATTTCGAAAGAATAATGATTCACAAATATTTCAAAAACTTTAAACATGGATTGAGAAATTAATTACCAACAATTATATCGCGACCCACCTCCGTAACCTTAGTAAAAGACTACTCCATAATAAATGCAAGAATAAATATTATATATGAAGAAGTCATCTTTACAAATCAAGAACTTACAAGAGAAAAATGAAGAAAAGATACACTTTTGCTCTCTCTTCTCTTTAGAACTCTCTTGTGTCCAAGATCAATAATACTCACTCTCCCTTGGTCCCCTAGACTCAAAACAATAGCTAAAGGTGTCCTTTAATTAATTATTTAAGCAAGGGAAAATATCTAAGAACAATAATCCCCAAAAAATGGCAAAAAGTAAAAGTTGGTGGCTGCCCCCGCCAGGCCATGATCGATCATGGCCAACCCATGATCGATCATGGGTCATTCTGCCTGCTGAAGATTTGCACCATCGATCATGGTGAACCCATGATCGATCATGCTTCTGGAATTTCTCCAAATCAGCATTTTTGCGAGCTTTTGGCTAGCACTTGATCAATTCGTCGAAGGCCATTGCATCCTATGCCTATAAACACATAGAAACACAACAAAAGCACACCTAGCGGGACGATATTAGATACAATACTCGCTAAGACACTAATCTCGAGATAAGTGGATAATTAGGCAGAATTAATGCAACAAACGCGTCAAGCGACTCCGAGAAAGAGCTTATACATGACACTATTATGCGTTTATCAAAATACATCCATTTCATTTCATATTTTTATTTTTAAAGAGATAAACTAGATAAATAAATTTGTCAATTTAACTCCATTGCCCAAGTGTCTTTAGTTTACTTTTTGACAATTGTATTTATTTAAATGAACATTAAATTCATCATCATCATTAAGTAAAGTAATTGTGTTGCTCTCTAAAATCGGGTACATTGTTATAGATCGGCAATGTGTCGGTTTCTTGTCGGGTCTTAATGATGTTGGTCATTTTTTTGTTCACTTGATCACAACCCAATAAGTTATTAAGTAATATTTTTCGAATTTGTATATGACTGTAATGACCCAAAATATCTTACATTGGTAGTATAATTGGTAGATCATTGATTCATAAGTACCCACTTGATTTCTAACCATCAAGAGGCCTTTTGGGGGCGTCTTGGTAACTCTGTCAAAAACAAAATTGTGCGGCTGTGTGCCAAAGCAGACAATGTCTTACTAAGGTCGGGACTAGGTCGTTACAATGACTGAATGATTCTAACATATCTAATTGGTTATGTCACATAATGAAAACTGAAGCACCAATTTGAGAATTTTTAAATAAATGTTTGGTGGGCTTTAAATTTCTTGGATTACATTGTAAAAATTAATGTTGTTGTATATTTATTTTAAAAACATTATAGTCTCACAATTATTCGACAACATTTGTGCAAAACAGTGCTTTCAAGATTATAGTTATTGCTATTATACCGTTTTCAAACCCTGTTTCCATATTAACAAGTTTTTTCGGTCAACTTCTTATTTTCTCTAATATTAATGGTGGTAAGTGAAAATTTCTCTGTAATAATTTTTGATACATTTGATTAAAAGATATATGTAGAATAAGTTTAAAAATAAAACGCAAATGTCCAATCAAATACTATATTTTTTATTTTGTTTTGGACAAATTAAATACATCATAAATATAAAGAAAAGTTTCATTCTCTTACGCCATTGACACAGCCATATCTTAGTAATATTTTTGTAAAAAAAATAAATAAGACAAACTACAAGTGGAAATGGAACCAACAATAATGGATCACTGGACCCACATGCTACATATAAGGGACCGATACAATGTTAGAGATATATGAATAATAATTCAAATGGGAGTGGGATTTGTAACGACCCAACTCGATTGGATCCAAAAATACAATAAAAATAAAATAATATTTAAACTTTTTTTCATAAATTGAATTAATTTGTAAAATAATACAATCTTTACATAAAATAATATTCAAACTTTTTTTCATAAATTGAATTAATTTGTAAAAAAATACAATCTTTACATAAAATAATATTCAAACTTCTTTTCATAAATTGAATTAATTTGTAAAAAAATACAATCTTTACAATATAGCCATATATCTCATCTAATCAACAAAAATAATAATTTACACCATGGCTGACCCACAAGTCAAAAATCAACTCCGTCTCGAGACACCTGCAGCATAAAAAGGGGGGGGGGGGGGGGGGGGGGGGCAATCCATAACATACAAAAGTGAAAGCCATCTTAACAGAATATTTTATCAATAATAAAATATTCACAACAACCACCTCAGTAATTCAACAATACCGAAAATTTCAACGCATCATCAACCGGCTTCATACATGGGTCCTTCTTTGTAACATATTAAAAACTACCCGCCTCACCCATCTCACCACGTTAAAGCTTATCTCCAAAGCCTTATACGACTGGCTTATTAGGACTGATTGGCGAGTAAACTTAACTATGTACTAATTGGTTTTACCGTAATTTAGCCAACATCAATAAATAACACCAATTAATGAGGCTAAATAAATACACCGAATTCAATCAACGTAATAAATTCAAAAAGTATACAAGGTATAGAACAACAAATGAACACTCTAAAAATTTTAATGCATATTAGGTACAGCTCCTTACCTTAAAAAAGAACACCAAAATTATAAAATATCACCCTAATCACCCAAGGAAGCCCACTGTCTTCCTTCATCCTTCCACGTCTCAACGTCTCCACTCTTTCTTGTTTTTCCTTTCTTCACAAAATTTTTCCTCCTCTCGTGTATTATAACAAAAAAGTAGTCTAAATAAAAACAAAGCCATTAAATCAAGGGAACCCACCAAGAATTTTGGTGGCCACGTGTGTTCTTCTAATAAAAATGCCAACATATAACTCATTTCTTCTTGAACATGTGTCAATGTACTAACAATCCTTAATGAGTAAGTTTCTACTACTTAATTAATTTAAGGAAAATCCTTATCTAAAAGTCTGTAAGTTTTATGATAAACTTACAGACGAATTATGGCCACATATTTGGTAAAATATTTTGACTGGATAAGCTTTCAAATTTTTTAATTTTGAACTTTTATCATATCTTTATATTATTAACATTTTAACCTCTAAAAATAGAAATGTCACTTTAAGCAATATTTTTATGACCCAACTTTTACCCTATATTTATATTATTAATATTTTTAACCCCTAAAAGATAGAAGAATTCACTTTAAATAATATTTAAGGAATTAATATTAATTATTTCATTTAGGCTCCGTTTGATAATAACATGAAAAAAAATATTACTTGACTTGTATGAGGAGCATCATTAATGATATGTCGATACAATCATTGAGAATTGAAACTAGAAAAATTATATAAAGTAGTAACATAATTTATTTATTTTTAAAAACCTACATGATTTTAACATAAACAAAAGCTAATAAAATTAAAAAATGCAATAAATTCTTGTATTTTTATTGTAATATTTTAAATTAATAATCAAATATTTATATAATAGTGTTCTAATTAATGGTTTAGTTTTAAATAAATCAAATTCATCTTTTGTAGAAGAAATATTTGATAAAAAAAAAGAGTATGTAAAAGATGAAAATACTAAATTCAGCGTTATTTTGAGTATGCGGAATTTTCAAAATCTAAACCTTTGAGCGGATTATGAAATCTGCTAATTTATGAAATTTCACAAGATAACAACATTCCTGAATTATCTAAATCACATGATTTACCAAATCATGTCTCAAAATCATGCCAAAAGAACATACGCTTAACATCTTTTAATAATTTTAATAGTTTAATAACTTTAGTTTTAAAGCCTCTCTATAGATATAAAAAAAAATAAAAAAATTATATACATGAGCATATCCTATTTTTAATTAGTAATGGAGAAATTTAATTTAACTTTAATACAAATGTCATATGGATGAATTTGTGTAAAAAACAAAATAGAGTCTTAATTTTGTAATTATGAATTTAATAATAGTAGATTTTTATTTCATAACTAAATATAGAATTTGAGTAAAAGTAGATATCTTTCTCAAATTCGTGGTTTAAAATTGTCTGTAAGTTAGAAAACTTACAGCGTCTTTCATGCTAGCAAGGTCCTTAATTTAAATACCACTTCCTTCCACGTACACACAACTGTTTACAAACATATTTACATACATAAATAATTAATACAATAAAAATATATAATTTTTATCAATAAAAAAAATACGGGATGTCACAAGATTCTTCTTTCACTTAAGTGAAAAATCTTGGATGAATCCATGACGTGTCTCATCCCAATATTTATATAGGATTTTTGTGAATAAAAAAGAATCAATGTAAAATATATTATTTGAGCCTTTATATTAATAATATGTTATTTTTGTGCGATCTTTGCTCTTTTATACTTTGAAGACCCGCACTACACAAGAGAACATTTAGGCTCCGTTTGATAATAAAATGAAAAAGAAAAGTAAAAACACTTGATTTGGTTAGAAGTTGGAAAATAAGTTAAGGCCATGTGATAAGATGCCCCCATTTCATGCTCATTTTGTGAGTATATGTCCTCCATCCTTTATATTTTTTTATGAAATTTTTTTCTTCCATAACCACCAAAGAAAATTTCTCCATGAAAAAAGTCACAAAGTAAGAAGACATCTCACCACATGTCTCAACTTATTTTCTAACTTATCACAAAAATCAATTATTTTTATTTTCCTTTTCCACGTTATTATCAAACGGACCCTTATAGAATTGGATTTTGCCAAGTTCTAATGTAGCTAGAGCTTTTTATAGTTTCGCATGCCCATGACGTTCGATCAAATTCTCACTTTTGATCCATGAAGTTTCATGATTGCCAATTTTATCTGTAAAGTTTAATCCGGTCCATTGTCACTTTAGTAGAAATCCAATTTATCGTTTTTTTTCTTAAACGTAAAATAACATGTGTCACTTTGATCTTGAAATCACGTCAGTTGCACATGGCATTTTCCTTCCAAGAAATAAACGATATGTTAGATTTTGAGCTAAAGTAACAATGGGATCAAATTTCATGGATGAATGTGGCGAAATGAAAGTTCATGGGTCAAAGTCAAAACTGGATCAAACTTCATGGTGTTAAGTGTAATTAATTCCAATAACGTTTTGAAACTATAAAAATAGAAGGAAAAACAAAGCTACAGCCAAAGTTCTTTAATTTCTTCGAAGAAAATATGAAGTTGTGCAAGATGAGCTCTGTTATTGCCCTCATCATTCTCCTACTCTCAGTTATTTTGATTCAATCCGTAAGAGCAACAGCACGACTCCCAAAAGGTTAGTATTTTCCATACCATTAATTAGCGTGCAATAATCTGGTTATAGTTAGATATTATAGAAAGAAGATTACATTGTTTTCACAAACATGATCGCGTAGAATTGTTTTTAACATTTTTCATATATAAGTACCACAAAGTTAAGGATGAGCTCTTAATTTAAGACCGAAGAAGTATTGGTTGGTCTTTCTTTTTTTCTTTCTCTCTCTCTTTCTTTATTTTATTTTCTTCTTACAATCTACAAAGAATAATATAGTAATATATGCACGCATAGGACGTCTCTAGTGAATTTGATATAAAACTAACAAAACCTTAAAGAAAAACTAATAAACCTTAAGAAAACAAAAAAAAAAAAAAAAAAAAAAAAAAAAAAATTACCTTTATATCAAGTAAAGTAATTAAATAGAGAAAAACATTGGACCTCGTTTTGTTTTAAAACTGTAAGGTAAAAGGTTACAAAATATTTTTATATATTTTTCATAACTTTTGCCTAAAAAATATTCACTAAAAAAGAGAAAAAAATATCCCAATATATAATGAAAAATTTAGCCAAGAAACAATATTTACCCCAAAACACCATTAATTGGCTTACTGGTCAAACTAAAATATGTGAGAGTTTTATTTTTTCTTTTTTCATTGTTTTTAATTGGCCATACTTTCCACTTGAAAAGCAATGGATTCGATTATGCTTCCCGTTCATTAAACTCAATAATACTTGGAGACTTGATTAATCATTCAAATTAAAATAAAACGTCTGTCCACGGAAGAAAATTATTTACAAAATGTTCTTAATTTAAAACGATGTAAGTATGTATGTGAGTATTGCTATTTCTATTCAATGGGTTCATATACTTACAACACATGATGAGAATGTCAATCCGGTGTTCAACCGTAGAGGAAGAAGGAGAAAAAAGGACAGAATGGAAAGCACCTATCACATCCTTGGAATGCACACATAATATCAAATTTTCATCTCTTGATCCCACTTTTCGATTCAATTTTCTGATAACTTTCGGTGGAGATTATATATATATATATTATGGAAATCATCTCTACCAAATTTCAGTAAAAATTCCAATCATTTACCCCCACAAAAGAGGAAGTCTAATATTTAGCTAAAGGAAAGTATGCAGTCCTTTAGACTCGATGCTTAGTAACTACAATTGTCTTTTCAAAAAATGCAGGTAGAACAGGTGGTTCTAGCATTTCTGGATGCAATCCGCGGAAAGGAGGCATTTCATAAATCATGAAATGAGGACCGTCATGTACAATGTGTAAAACCCCGTATTTTTAAGATATTTATTTATTGTGTTTTACTAAAATAAATAAATTTGGCTAGGTAAGGTTGAAAAGTTTGAAATGATTGTACCGTTATTGGTTAATGGAAAATGATAACATGTGCCCCATGGGCACATGTTAAAGCTACTATAAATAAAAATAATGAATTTTTGTATGAGAATTTGTGCCATATTTAATGCATGTTGGGAGTTTGTTCTTTCCAAATATAAGTGATTAACATGTGCCCTTAAGGAACACTTTAACATGAACCTTGATTAATTACCGCTTTAATTAATTTTAATAATTACTTTTTTTCCTTTTTACATAATTGTTCTTTTTTTGAATTTGAATTTACATTCTATATATAAATGGATTAGTGAGGATATATAGTTGTTCAATTGTGCCTAAAATAATTATTGTTGCATTAATTTTATTGAGACTTTGTTAGTCAAAGAACTAATTAATGGAATGATCTAGAATGTCATATTAGTATATATATACATATATTATTAATATATATATATAGGTATTATTGTGGTTGGTGGGCGAAGAGAATAGAAGGGGAATGGAAAAAAAAAAGAAATAATAGAAAGTAGAAGAAAATAAGAGGTAGTACCCAGAGAGAGAGAGAGAGAACACTATGCTGAGAGTCGAAGAAAGAGAAAAAAATGTGGGCATTCGTCGAAAATTCGAGGTAGGGGAGAATACCTTATTAAGTGCATATTTAATTTTATTCTTGTTTCAATTATGTTTGTGTGAACATGCTTATAATTATAATTATGTGTGTCTTTGTTCTTACGATAAAATATAATTATCAGTTGTATGTTGTTTGTTATACAATGATTTTGTTATTGATTTGCTTGTTATGAATAAATTGGGTAGAGCTCATGTAGTATATAGGATCCTACTGGGCTTCGTGCTTACCCCCCACCACATTATTTTGCAGGATTAATATTGATTGACCATGGTATTTGCATCTATGGAATTTTTTTATTGATTTAATTTAAATAATTATATTGAGATTAATTAATTTGTTGTATTCGGGAAAGGAGCATGTAGATCTTTTGGCTAAGAAATTTCTGAAAGTCTCTTGCATATTTTCTTGTTATTGTAAGAATATTCTTATTATTGAAATTTAGATTTAATAATAAGATTAGATTAGTATTTAATATTTTTTTATCAAAATTTCTCTTATTTTATTAAAACAATTTCTACTCGCGACCCGAAAATTGGGTTGTGATGACTTAGTATCAGAGATTAGGCATATGATCACCTTTCGACTTGAGGTAAGACCTATCGCATGATTCTTGTTTTGCCATGTGGGAAAGTTTATGTTTAATTGCATGGTATTGATATTATGTAAATTTTCGTTTTTTCCAATTTTCTTGAATAAAATTGGTTAAGGGGGTCGATGTTACTATTAATTTTTATTGATCTGATTGTGGGAATTGATGGAAAAATGTACATCCATTTTTAGGGGGTAAGCTATATTTCTAGGATGGGTTAATTATTATACCAAAAGATTTGACTCTGTATAACAATCCTATTCCTATTAGGTTTTATATTGTCCAATTCTTAATGGGCTTTGTATTGTCCAAATCCTAGTTGAATTTGTATTATCCAATTTCTAGTTTGTTTTGTCTTTGTGCAATCTTAGACCTATAGGATTTTTACTCTATAAATAGACCCTTTGTCATAAGGTTTATTCCTTGGGATAATTGTGTGATAGTTAGAGATGTCTACTGTTGGTACATCGGAAGGGAGTGCCAAGGCGGCAGATACACCACCATTTTTAGGGGGCGTCTGCTCCTAAGGTGACAGTTGCGGTCAAATTCGATATAGAGAGATTTGACGGGAAGAAGAGGGACTTTGCGATGTGGCAGTGTCAAATGTCCGACTTCCTTGTCTAACAAGGTTTGCACAGAGCATTGTTGGGGAATAAAGCTAAACCCGATGAGTGGTTCGACGCCGATTGGGCTGAATACGATAGGCAGGCATGTAGTACAATTCGTTTACCCCTTGCTCCAAACGTGATGTACTATGTGATGCGTGAAACATCTGCCTTGGTAATTTGGAAGAAACTCGAGGATCAACATATGACAAATAATATCGAGAATCATCTGTACTTGAAGAAGAAGCTCTTCCTGTATGAATTTTCGAAGGGTACATCCATGAACGATCATCTCGACGGGTTCAACAAGATAATCTCAGATTTGCAGGGGTTAGACGTCGAGGTTGATGATGAGGACAAGGCGATTTTGCTTCTTAATTCGCTCCCGGAATACTATGATCATCTAACCACCACACTTATTCATGCGAAGGAAAAGGTGAACTACGATTTGGTATCGTCGACCGTCTTGGCTAATGAAAAGCGCCTAAAGGAGAGACGAGAATCCAACTCAGATGCGCTAGGGGGAAAGGCGATGAGAAGAAGCGGAGAAACTGGGGAAAGTCGCGGTCGAAATCTCGGGGACCGGTTGACAAGAGTAAGATAATTTGTCACAAAAGCAAGAAACCTAGATATGTGCATCGGAAGTATCCAAATAGAACTAATGACGGTGGAGAGAATAAAGGTGCGGTGGAGAACGCGAACGCGGTAACGGTACCAAAAGATGAGGACTTCGAGATTATGTTGGTTGTGACTTCACGGGTTAGCTCTTCGAGCAAGTAGAGATTGGATAGTGGGTGCTCTTATCACATGTGCCTAAACTGAGAATTATTTCATACCTTTACCGATGTTGACGGAAGCAAGGTTTTGATAGGTAACGACCATGCATGTAAAACAATGGGGATTGGTACGATCCAACCAAAGATGCACGACGGGGTAGTACGCACTCTTGGTGATGTCCGGTATGTTCCTGATCTGAAGAAAAAATTGATCTCTTTAGGGGTTCTTGATTTCAATGGGTATCGTGTAATACTTGAGGGTGAAAACTTAAAAGTTCTCTCCAGAGCTATGGTTGTGATGCGAGGAAAGAATGAGGGTAATCTCTATTTTCTTCAAGAAAGTACAGTGATTGGGTTTGCTTCGGTTACGACTGAAGAAACTGACACGACGAGGTTATGGCATATGTGATTGGGTCATGCTGGGGAAAAGGCTATGACGGTGTTGAGTAAGCAAGGGCTACTTGAGGGTGCGAAAAGCTGCAAACTAGAGTTTTGTGAGCATTGTGTGCTTGGAAAACAAACTCGGGTAAAGTTTGGGACAGCGATACATTGCACGAAATGAGCACTTGATTATGTGCATACGGATGTCTGGGGGCCGACAAAGACTCAATCCTTGGGTGAAAATCATTACTTTGTGACTTTTGTTGATAATTACTCAAGGAGAACTTGGGTTTATCTCATGAAGCATAAGGACTAGGTCTTTGATGTGTTCTTAAAGTGGAAGGCAATTGTTGAAAATCAAATTGGTAGAAAAGTTAAAGTGCTCAGGTCAGACAACGGCGGGGAGTACACTTGTGATCCTTTTAAGGATTTATGCCAACGAGAAGGTATCAGTCGCCACTTCACAGTCAAGGGTACACCTCAACAGAACGGAATAGCGGAGAAGATGAATCGTACGCTCCTTGAAACGGTGCGGTGTATGCTTTCTAACGCCAAATTGGATAAGCGATTTTGGGCTGAAACCTTATCCTATGTTATGTTCTTGGTTAATCGTTTGTCATGCTCGGGAGTGGAATACAAAACACCTATGGAGGTGTGGACCGGATCTCATGCTAGTTATGACAACATTCACGTTTTTGGCTGTCCGGCTTATTATCATGTTCGTGATGAGAAAATTGACCCTAGGGCTCGTAAGGCAATATTCTTAGGCTCTTGTGATGGGGTTAAAGGTTACAAATTGTGGTGTCTTCAAAGTAAAAAAATTGTAATTAGTAGGGATGTGACGTTTGACGAGGCATCTATGCTCAAGATGACTTCGTCGACAAACGGTGATTCTCCAATTTCAGTTGAAAATGAGAACAAAGCGAGCAAGATAGTGGTGGAAATGGAAGTGACTACTCCAGTTAATACTCACGTTACGGATTCAATGGAGGAGTCCAACGAGAAAAAGACGACTCTCAGTGAGGATTAGGAGATTCCGGTAGTGGAATCGAGTCAACAAAAAACAATACCGTCTTTGGCTAGTTGAAGGGAGCCTAAGGCTCGACGTGCACCGGTTCGATATGGGTATGAAGACATGGTGACATACGCATTAGTAGGTTACGGGAATGAGCCGACTTCGTATCGGGAAGCTATGGATTCTAGCGAGAATGTGAAGTGGAAAGCGGTTATGAAAGATGAGATGGAGTCTCTCCAAAAAAATTAAACTTAAGAACTTTGCGATTTGCCGAAAGGGAAGAAACCTATCGGGTGCAAGTGAGTTTTCACTGAGAAAGACGGGGCTCTAGCATCCGGTGTTCGTTTCAAGGCAAGGTTGGTAGCCAAGGATTATGCGTAAAAAGAAGGGGTGGATTATAATGAAGTGTTCTCTCCGGTTGTGAAGCACACCTCGATCCGAGCATTGTTGGCTATGGTGGCGCAATTTGATCTCGAACTTGAACAACTCGATGTTAAAACTGCGTTCTTGCATGGGGACCTAGAGGAAGAGATTAATATCTGTCAACTAGAGGGATTCAAAGTTGTTGGTAAGGAAAATATTGTGTGCAAACTTCAAAAGTCGTTGTACGGATTGAAGCAGTACCCGCGTCAATGGTACAAGAGGTTTGACATGTTCATGATTGCGCAAAAGTTTACTCGGAGCGAATTTGATCATTGTGTTTACTTCAAAAGGCTCGAATCTGGTAATTTCTTCTATTTACTCTTATACGTTGACGATATGCTCATTGCTTCTCGAAGCTTGGTGGAGATCGACCTATTGAAAGCTCAACTAAGCAAGGAGTTTGAGATGAAAGATTTGTGTGGAGCGCGAAAAATTTTGGGGATGGAGATCGTGCCAGATAGGAAGAGGGGACGATTATGTCTTACACAAAGACAATACCTTGAGAAAGTGGTTGCTCGATTCGGGATGAAAAACTCAAAGCCGGTGAATATCCCGTTACAACTGCACTTCAAACTATTGACAACGATGGCTCCTAGCTCCGAGGAAGAGGTGGAGTACATGGCTCAAGTTCCTTATGCAAGTTCGGTTGGGAGTTTGATGTATGTTATGGTATGCACTCGACCGGACATTGCTCAAGCCGTGAGCATTGTTAGAAGGTATATGGCGAACCCTGAAAAACCGCATTGGCAAGCCGTTAAGTGGGTTCTACGATATCTACGGGGTACGATGGACAAAGGGTTAGTATTTGAAAAATTTAGAATGTCAACTATTGAGGGTTTTGTGGATTCGGATTACGTCGGCGACCTAGACAAGCGGGGATCGACTACGGGTTATGTGCTTACATTGGCAGTGGTCCGTTGAGTTGGAGGTCGATGATTCAAAGTGTGGTAGCGTTGTCTACCACGGATGCGGAATATATTACTATAACGGAGGCGGTCAAAGAGGTTGTATGGCTTCGTGGTTGCACTGTGATAGACACAGTGCAATTCACTTCATTCGAAAAATTATTGAAAACGGTGTTGTAAATCTGGTTAAGATAGGCACCAAAGATAATCCGACAGATATGTTCACAAAAGTTGTCCCTAAGGCTCGACATTGGTTAATGTCCTTCGGTGTTGATGCCTCTCGGGGGGGCAGTCCTAAGGGACCGGCAGGGGTGATAGGGTCTTATTTGATGAATTGATCATCGTGTAGTGCATTTCATCTCAAACTCCTTGCTTAGCTGAGCTTTTATTTGTTCTTATACCAATTGTTGTGCCCGCCGGCACTTAGGTCGGGCCCGGGGCACCAGCCGGGCCCGCCAGTCCGCGCACATCGTAACGATACTGTCCCTAACTTAAACACCTTTGGGCTACAGGTGTGGGGTTTTAACTTAAAATGCCTCGTTACTCTGTGGAGACTCTCCCCCACTTATAATTATATATCCATGTTAAGTTCTACAATATTTCCATGTGATATCAATAGTTTGAGCCAACCATTCTCAACAATAACATGTCATGCATTTTACCTGTCTTTCTACACTTTGAAATTTTTCATAATACCTAAAATAAATTTTGTGAATCCGTTTGGAATGATTATGATTCCATGGAGCTTTTGTTAAAATGATATTATATATAAATAATTTTAAATTTGTGGCTTCAAATCAAAGTCCACGTCTATTGAGTGTCATGTTGTTTTATCAATTTATCATATATATAGTTGCAATTTCATTATTGTTCATTTATTGCTTCGAAATTAGTAGGAACTGTGGGATTGAGGTTGATTACAACTAAAACTCAAGGTTCTTCTTCTTCTTCTTCTTCTTCTTCTTCTTCTTCTTTTGTTTGTTGTTGATATAAAATCATTTTAATTTTATTAAAACAAGTCAATTGTAATAATTTGTATGTGCCCCCCAATTGAAGTAAGTTTGAATATACATAAGAAATCCTCGTTGTTTTGAAAAAGATTTCTTGTCTGTTATTTTTTTTTCTTTTTTCGTATTATGTATTATATATATATGTATGTATGTATATTGATGGATGACAATGGATATTTCTCACAAAATAGATTTAGTTATCTCTTGTAGTTAGGTATTGTTAATTACTTACGGAAGGAATTGAGATAGAATTTGAAATATGGCAAAAAAAATTAATAAAAAAAATTTATAAAGGCAGGCAAATTTAGTCCCTTTCTTTTTTCTTGTTTTATATGATTGATGTAATTATGGTGATTCTGAGCTCATATGTATAATGCGAATTCCTCCCTTATTAGTTGCTGCATTTTTATTAATTGTCGCCAACTTGCCATCCTAAGAATTGATTGACACAATGTACTAACATGAGAAAGGCTAAAATGTGGAAGGGTATTGAAGTTAGGGAGATACATATTTTTACAAGGTTTCTTTACTTAGTAATTTGTATATATAAGACATGGGTTTATTAAAAAAAATGAATGAGACTTGAGTTTCTCAAGAAATTGTGTTTGGCCGTTTCATTGTTTGCGCGTCATTGTTAACTTGTAGAAAAAGATAATCAGCATTTGATTTTGGAAAAACATAAAATTTAATTAGAGATGTGATATGGTTTTTTTTTAAAAAAAATAAAATAAAATTTGTTGGTCCTTATATGTGGTTGACATTGTAAATTAATTTCACAAGACACATGGCACTACAAGAAAATATAAATTACCCGACAAATAGTGGCGGAGCCATGAATAATTTTCAGGAGGGGGCAAAAAATATTTAAGCCAAATCAAACTCAATAATTATGTTTACAGACCAATTTTTTACAAAAATACTTCTCCATTATGTTTCAATATTTTGGAAAAGTTAAAAATGATATACTAAAATTAATTATATATTTTGAAATATCTTTTGATATATAATCCAAAAAAAAAAATGGAGGTTGCGTTTCAGAAGAAAAAAAAATGAACTGTAGTGAAGAACAGCTGCTTGAAGAAGAAAGGGAAGAAAGTGAAAACTTAGTATATATTACAAACTTACACCTTTAATTTATAATGCTGCTAATTACACAGAGCACCCCGCGCAAAAATTACACAGAGCCTCACCAAACAGTGCTTGCTTAACTCATATTACAACCCCTGCCCCTGAACTTGTAAGCTTAATCACAAATAACGCCCCTCGCCGAAATTTCACAATGACCCCTCAACTTTTCCTTCCCACACATAAACCCCTATACTCTCTAAAAATTTTCAAAAAGCCCAAGTGGGCCCCCCCCATGTGGCTCTGCCCCTGCCGACAAAGAATTGTTGTAGGATACAATCAATTTTTGTCAGGTAAACTTTTTTCCCGACAAAACCACTTTATCGAGCATTTTGTCTCCCAAAGCATGTCTCAGAAGAATTGTTCCGACAAAAAAATATATTTTGTCGGCCTATTTTCCGGCCAACCAAAACATGCCAACAAAATATTTTGTCGCTAGAGAGTTACTTAGCCGACAAAAGTGCCGGGAAATTATTTCATCGCAAGATATCTCTTTTCCCAACAAGAGATTTTGTCGGCTAAAAATTTGAAGAGAAAATTGGGTTTTGATCTAAATGTATGCTTTGACATTGTTTATGATAATAATTTAAGAGAAAAATGATAATGATAAATATTCAAGAAGCCGTCTTGGCTATGTGAATTGAGCAAGGATAACAAATCTCACATCTTAGCCAAGCTAGTGTCTTTGTGTGGCACGTGGGTTCATTCGGATCACGGTTGAAAGCACCAAGAACAAGGATAAACATGAATGTTAGTTTATTAAAAATTGAGAAATCCCTGAATTTTTATAATTTTCGTTGATTGCTTCATCTATTACTAAAGAGAAAATGGTTTTATACTCAATTGAATTTTCAAGGACAAAAATTGTTAATGGAGCTTAAATTGCGGCGCCCTAAAATTTTTATAACCCTGCAGATTTTGCTTTAGATTACTTTATTGCCTAGTACATTAAATTTGTAAAATCAGTATTCCGTATTTTAATTGTGTTTGTTGGTTTGTAAATTGAATGCTCAATATGTTCTTAATATTTTATGATGTGGTGTCTCACTTTATTGCTTGATAATTAATAATTTTGATTCTGTAATTTCATTTGATTTTAAAATTTTTGATACCACAATAATTAAAATTTTGGGAAATTTTTTATTTAAGGGGGATAGATTGTGAAATCCTGTATTTTTAAGATATTTACTTACTATGTTTTACTACAAAAAAAAAGGTTTGGATAGGTAAGGTTGAAAAGTTTGAAATGGTTTACTATTTTTGGTTAATTATCTCATTAATTAATTTTAATAATTACTTATTTTTCTTTTTTGCTTAGTTGTTCTTTTATTTGAATTTGAATTAACGTTCTATATATAAATGGATTAGTAAGGATAGTTGTTTAATTGTGCCTAAAATAAATATTTTTGCATTAATTTTATTGAGAAAATATTAGTCAAAGATTTAATTAATGGAATGACCTAGAAAGTAATGACTTCGAATATGAGGAGATAACATGACTAAATAATATGTATCATTATTGTTTTGATTTTATAAATGGGAGAACTAAGATTGTGGTTGCTAATATTTGTGGCCA
The DNA here is from genome assembly GCA_021464415.1 of Lonicera japonica. Lineage (NCBI taxonomy): Eukaryota > Viridiplantae > Streptophyta > Magnoliopsida > Dipsacales > Caprifoliaceae > Lonicera > Lonicera japonica. The sequence goes on along the minus strand of CM038465.1, from coordinate 35,157,469 downwards.
AATTAGAAGGTAGTTTTAGATTCGAGCTTGACCTCCGGTGATTAATAGCTTTTAAATAACGTAACTTCAACTTAATCAAACGTCAAACATTCATTTTTTCCTGCTATAAATTAAATTTGATATCTTTATTGTGTTTTAGAAATAAAATGAGACTATAAATTTATGAAGAAATGAGTATTAAAAACCAAGTTGGGACATATAAAAGGTTGACAAATACAATGATTGTATGTGCATTAGATGGGTTTTGTTTTGACTAGCTGATAACTTAAATCAATTAAGAGCGTAAATTTTTTAAACAGATCTCTAATATATGACATATACTAAAACACAAAATGATGAAAAACACAACCATTGCATTTAGGAATGAGGTGTTTTGATTGATACATCTGACAAATAAAGTGCATTGTCGGCCTTGATTGAGGATTGCTATTTAAACATGGTTTTGCTAGTGCAAGGCGTTCGTCCAATGCATCTTTAATTTGCCTGTCTTCATTTGACCGAGATAATAGTGAAGTGATGTAATCTCCTGGATGCTTTTCTTTAATCACTTTCAAAGATAATACTCCAAAGTTAAACACATCACACTTTTCGGTTACTTTCATCGTGTAAGCAAGCTCTACAAAAGAGAAATACATAGGTATATTATAATTATTATTATAATTATAATTATAATAATACTACTAATAATAATAATAATTATTATTATTATATGATATTATTTTATACTACAAGAGTTTATGGGTTGCATAATATGTCTAAAATACCCTTGACTAATTTAATTTTCTTAAAAAAAATTAATCAAATGATGGTTTGACCTATAACATCTCCCAAATGAAAGGTAAAGATTCCAACCACTTAGACAAGAACATTTGCACATTACGTTTATAAGATTCTAATATTGCATGGGTGATGTAAAATGAATAAACTAATATACCAGGTGCAACGTATCCATATGTTCCAGCGAGAGTGCTCCAATTTGATGAGTCTGCCATCAATATCTTAGTTGTACCAAAATCAGAAACACATGCCTCATACTCAGAATTAAGCAAAATATTCTTACTCAATATGTCACGATGAACAATTGGGGGAGAGCAGTCGTGGTGCATGAATGACAAAGCATGAGCAACGCCTTTAATAATGTTCACCCTCTTTTTCCAATATAATTTCTTTGCCTCTTCTTCTTTCCTCAATATTTTGGCTAAGCTACCCCTTTCAAGGTAGTCGTAAACCAAAAATGAGTGTCTAGTATTTGAAAAGAATCCATGAAGCTTCACAATATTTCGGTGTCTTTATTTCGGTCAATGCTTTTATCGCATTCAAAAAAGAGTTGCGGTCAGCTATGTTAAATACTGAGTGAAGTTTTTTCACAGCTACAACATTGGCCAATTGCAATTTTGCTTTGTAAGCAGTGCCGAATCCTCCTTCTCCAATACAATACTGGGCATCAAAATCCTTTGTGGCCTTCAGAATTTCGTTGTACATTGACTTTCCATCGAAACTAGATATCGAAAATATATCTTGATCCTGTGCATCTTTCTCCTTTGTTTTTTACTTCCTTCTTCTTCGCTCATAAATATTGAACAATACAACAAATGCAAAAAGAAGTAAAAGTGATACCACGAGAGGGAGTACCACTATGAGAATGATTTTATAGTTATTTTTTGCTTTGTTCTTTGACGTAGTGGTAGACTTTGCACAAGGTTTCAATCCTTCAACCTTTCCACACAAACCATTATTTCCTCGTAATACATCGATAGATGCATTTGAAAAAACTTTTTTATTTGGGATAGGACCATATAGTTCATTATATGATATGTCAACATATAACAACGAATTCATAACGTCAAAAGAATTTGGAAACTCACCCGAGAGTTTATTGTGAGAAAGATCCAACTTCTCCAACCTCTCCAAACTTTGGATTTGAGATGGAATCTCCCCTGTCAATAACTTACCACTCAAATCAAGAGTGGACAAATGTAATAATCTGGTAATCTCCATTGGAATTTCTTGGCTGAAATTGTTGTTACTCAGGTTCAAGTTAAACAGACTCAAGCAATTCGAAAGATTTGCAGGTATGGACCCACTTAATCTATTTTTGGATAGATCAAGGTACAATAACTCAGTTAGTGATTCAAGTTCTCGAGGAATATTTCCGACAAATTGGTTATCGCTCAAAACCAACCTCAACAAATTCTTCAATTTCCCAAATTCCTTTGGAATCTCCCCAACTAAATTATTTGACGAAATATCAAGTACAACTAGCTGAGTTGAATTTCCAAATGATTGTGGTATCCTACCAGTGATGTTGTTCCTCGCAATTTATAAGTCAGACAATTTTTCACACTTCCTCCAATTATCAGAAAGATGACCATAGAAATTGTTATCATTTAGATACATCAATTGCAAGTTTGGATAGACACCAAAAGTTTCGGATATGTTTCCAGTGAATTGGTTTTGATCGAGGCGGACTCTGATTAAGCTGGAGTAATTTCTCAAGCTTTTGGGAAATGGACCAATAAGATTGTTGTTATTTATGGTCAAGTTTTGAAGCTTACCACCAAAGCAAATATGTTCTGGAAAATAACCGGAGAGTCTATTCATGGCTATTGCAAGTACAATCAATTCAAGCCTTCCCAATTCTTGTGGAATGGGACCAAAAAGTTGATTGTCGCGAAGGAACAACGTTTCAAGATTAGTGAGGTTACCAAGTGAAGAAGGAATAGAACCAGTGAGTTGATTAATGCTCAAGTATAGGTCAATTAGGCGCCCCAGTTTTCCTAGCTCTTTAGGAATTGTACCAGTGAGCTGATTGTTGTACAAATATAGAAAAGTCAATGATTCTAGATTACCTAATGAAGGTGGAATTGACCCGGAAAGATTGTTTGTATTAAGTGCTAAACTCTCGAGTGATTTCAAATTCCCTAGTTCCGTGGGAATGGAACCGGTTATTTGGTTAGTGAATAAGTGGAGCACGGTTAGGTTATTCAAGTTTCCAAAACTTGATGGGATGGAACCAAACAGAAGGTTATTATTTAAGAAAATCTCAACAAGATTGGTGAGACGCCCAATTTGTGGAGGAATGGTACCGGTGAGCTTATTTTGGTAGAGATATAAATAAGCCAAATTGCTTAAATTGCCAATAGAAGAGGGAATTGGACCGTCAAGATTGTTGCTATACAATGCGAGCTCATTAAGAGACATTAGTTGACCTATATCACTAGGAATTGAGCCATTAAGTTGACATTCAACCAAATGGAGGACTTCAAGATTGGCGAGTAAGCATATTTCGGGCGGGATTATACCAACAAAATTATTAGTAGACAAATCGAGATACACGAGTTTAGAGAGGGACCCAATTTGAGGTGGGATGGTTCCGAAAAATTCATTTTGGGCGAGATCAATGTACTCGAGATTAGGAAACGATGTGAATGAAAAGTTGTAAAGCGTACCTTTTATGACTGACACCAAAAGGTTCAACCAATTTATGCTTCCTTCGAGATTGCAAGAGATTCCAAACCAAGTACATGGACTCACACTTGTACTTTGATTTGAAGAAGTATTTGTGGAATTTTGAGGAAGAAGTGACCTTGAGGATTCAATAGGATTGTTTGTTCTTTCAAGGGAGGATTTCCACTGAAGAAGAGCATTTGCTTCTTCAAGGATTTAAAGCTTCTTATATACTGAATTTATCTATTCATAATAGCTATAATTGTCAAGACTAATTAAAGCTTTTTCAAAGTCTTCTTACGCGTAATAGCAATAATTCATTTTCTGCTCCAACTAGGGGGCAAGAGGTATCACAGACGATGGATATCGATCCTCCAGAAACTAAAGTTCATAATTAAACGGCTGATGAGATCAACGCACAGAAAAAATTTCCATGGATCGTCTACCAGAGACGGATCTGGAGTCGGAATTGTAATCAAATTACCCAACATTAGCTTGGTTTTTCAACATCCAACAGTGAGTCCGAATACAAAGCTCTGATTATGGGACTAAAAAGGCCAAGATACTAGGCCTACGGAACCTTAACATACAGTATGACTCGCAGCTGGTAGCGAACCAACTAACGGGAGAATATGCCGCCAGAAACCAAAGGTTGGAAGCGTATATAAAGTTGGCACAAAAGTTATTCAGGGATTTTGCTTCAGCGTACATCGAAAGATTTTCAAGAATGAACAACAGTCACACTACTGCCTTGGCCATGTAAAGTCTATATTTTGGTTGGCTTTATTCCTTCGACAAAAATACCTTTGCTTGTAAGTTATTTGAGTCGTTCGAGATTATATCTAGAGAATTACAAGCAAGACAAGCTACCGAAGCGATGCACTAAAGAATTACATCAAGATAGACACGGTAAGCATTGGCATTGAATTTAATTTCCTAGGTGGTATTTTTAGAAAAACCTCTTGGGTTGAATTAATTCTTTTTATTATTTTTGTTGGTGTTTTTCCTGCGTCTGTAATACTTCGGCGAACTGAATTTATGAGAAAACTCTTGGATTATAGTTCTAATATGTTCCTAGAGTTGCTCCGAAGCTCAAACGAATTTAATACACAGAAAAACAAAAATAAAAATAAAAGAAAAAAATAATTAAAAAGAAAAGATTTGATAAATAATTAATTAAATAAAAAGGAAAGAAAAGTCAAAGGTGTCAGATTCTTCCTTCCTTAATTAAAACCAACGTGGCTTTCCTTTTTCTAACACAAAACGTGTGGCTCCAATTAATTAAAGCTAGTGTGCATTGCCACGTCACTTTTTTTTCTGGCTTTGCTTTAATATGTGGTGTTGTTTAATTTGAAGAAAGGGTGGACCGGTCCACATTTTGATAATGTGTACCGGTTCGGCACTATTTGCGGCGCGGAATTGAAATCCACATTTTCGGACCGATCCAAGTTTTGCGATGTGTATAGGTCCGGCTATATTTTTTGGGAAACGCGTAATGAAATAAAAACAATAGAAAATTCGAAAGAGCAAATGGAGCCCTAATTGTAAACTGATCCAGCCGATAACTGACATGTGGAATTGGGCCGGGTCGTTAACGAAAGCTTCCAAATGAAGATTAAGGTCAATCACGTGTTATCTACTTTGTTCGGTGAGACCACATGCGTGAAGGGTAATTGAGGAAGCATAAAATTAGGTTAAGGCAAACTGGCCTGCCAATTCATTTTTAAGCCCAAATAGCGAACCAGGCCAACGGGCCTAGCACGAGTAGATGACGCCGCTAGAATAGCGCGTTGTGATAGAGCCCAAGTGCAGGCACGTCAAGTTGTAATATAGTCTCGGAAGTCCGAGTGTCGAACCACAGGGATAAGTGAAAAGGAATGAAATGGATTACGGATTAAAGTGGTTTTCAGATTTTTGTAAGTTGGATTGGTTTTGAAATAACGGAAATGTAAAATGGTTGTGAAAATTACTAAGAAAGCACTAAGGTAGGTGGAGGTTAGTTACGATTTAAGAGACGGTGATCGATAGCTCATACAAAGATTTCAACACAAGGTTTCTCAAGATAAGGGGAATGTTGGTGTATCTCTCAATAGCAAAGGGTGCGACGCTAGGCGCCTCATTCCCGGATTGAAGCTATATCAAGAGAGAAACAAACAACATTCCACCAAAGACGAGGTTATCGTTCCTATCTCTTAGCTACGGGTGTGAAGCAAGGCAACCCATTCCCGATGAAGCTAATCCGAGATAGATATGACAAACTCATCATAAAAAGATTTAACATAAAGCAAGTGTATGCAATCTCATGATTTAAAGAATGAAAATTATAAAGTGAATCCTAACAATGAAACGGAATGAAGTTTGTGGGATAAATTCGTCAACTCATCATTTATCACATATGGTAGAAAATAAAGAGTCTAAGAATCACATAAAGTGTAAGAAGCACTCCATATATCAATAAATGAATCAAAGATAAGCTAAGCAAATTTATAATCCTTCTATGGAGTTTTAAGAACTATTCATAATTTCTATGAAGAGGGAAAAACTCCATGGATGGGGGAAAGAGACTACAAGCTTTCTAGAACCATATAAATATGTTATATGTTCATTAACAACCAAGAACTAAATATACAAGGCATATAAAGTCTTAACCTAATATGAAAATACCTAGAAAGCTTGAAATAATGGAAGATATGATGAAGAAGAAGAAGATTCACAAATATTTATCAAACTTTAAACATGGATTGAGCCATTAATCACCAAAAATCATATCGCAATCAACCTCCGTAACCTTAGTAATAGACTACTTCATAATAGATGCAAGAACAAATATTATAGAAGAAGAAATCATTCTTACAAATCAAAATACTTACAAGGGAAAATGAAGAACAATGAACAAGAGCTCTCCCTTGTCTCTACAACTTGCAAGTGTGTAAAACTAGATAATGATCTCTCTCCCATCTCCTAGACTAAACAATAGCTAAAGGAGTACTTAAATTAATAAACTATCCAAGGGAAAATATCTAGGAACAAGTTTCCCCGAAATAAGGCCAAAAGCAAAAGATAGTTGGTGCACTCGCGGGGCCATGATCGATCATGGCTTTGCCCATGATCGATCATGGAAGTGTTCTGCCAGAAATTTTGCAAGCCATGATCGATCATGGGTCTGGAACTTTTTCACTCAGCACTTTGCAAGCCCTCTAGCTCACTCTTGATCAATCTATGCAACACCATTGTATCCCAATCCTACAAACACATGGAATAGTACAAAATACACACCAACTTGGGCCATGTTAGATACAAAACTCGCTAAGGCACTAATCTCGAGATAAGTGAATAATTAGGCAGAATTAAAGCAACAAACGCGTCAAGCGACTCCGAGAAGGAGCTTAGACATGACAATATTATGCGTTTATCAACTCCCCTCAACTTATCTCTTGCTAGTCCCTTAGCAAGACAAAATATAATAATTACAAAAGCACTACGCTATACAAAAAGTTGTTAACTTCAAAGTTCCCAAAGAAGACGAGTTGCATCTCGTGAAGGTTTTCAGAAATGATACCTACAAACATTTAGAAGTTTGATCATGATGAATGATGAGAATGAAGATTCAAGTTTCAATTTGCAAAGCAATAGGCATTACTATCAATTTTCTAGAATGATGGACTTTTGAATGATCATCTAATTCGCATATCTCCTTTAGAACACAATCCCATATTCTCCAATGCTCACATACTAGACTTCGATTCAAACAATTTAATATAAACACAAAGAGTCATAATCATTCGAGAAGGAAGAGGGAACTTTTTCAAAAACAAAAGCTCCGAGATTTGTCAATTCTAAGCACTTTCTTTATCTTTTACTTGGAAATTCTGCTAAATTAGATCAGGGTGGTTTTCATCTCTATGGGGGGCAGCGGTCTCACTTATGAAATTTTTCAAAATTCTGCTCATTCATTGGAGCTCAAAGGAAGCTATTCACCCTTTCCCATATGGCAACCTATACCCATCCATAATATTAGACAAAGAGACTTAAGATTTAGTCAAGTGAAGCTTTAAGTCAATATTAGGATAAAAGTCATCCAAGTTATCAAAGTGCTATGCTTTTGTCCTCTCATTGGAGGATCTTTTCGAAAGAGCTTCCATTATTTTTGAACAAAAATTCCTCTTCTCTCAATGAAAATAAATCTAAGCATTATTACCGAATTGGAAACAACCAAAGCAATCTAGCATGCGGAACAGGAAAATATAACGGGATATGAGACTAAGTGGAGCAAGGCAATTTAGATTATCATTCAAATTCCTATCCAAATCAAAGAATTCATGCCAAAAGCTAATGAAACAATGGTCTTCATTGAACAAAATATCAATCAATCATCACTTTTCAAACTTCTAAAAAAAAAATTCTACTACTCATGGAAATGAACAATAGCAAGCCAAACAAAATAAACACAAAATAACGTACCCCCCTCAACCTGAAACACACATTGTCCTCAATGTAAAGAGAACAAATAACAACGCACGGAAGGGCTACTTTGGCTTTGCTTTTCATTAGACAAAAATAAGAGATAAACAAAAACTATTCACAAAACGGGTTAGAATTAGAATTCAAAAGCAAAAACCATAATATTCAACCATTAAAACCAAGTTCTAAAGTTAACATCATGTCTAAATTCTAATACAACCCAAAAAGAAATAAAATAAAGCTAAGCATAAATATAAATACTTAAAGAGTTTTCAGAATTATCAAATATCATCACGGGCCAGGAGGTGGGGTGGTGGAAAACGGCCATAGAACTCCTCGAATTGCTGGCGTATGAACTCCTGCTGGGTCGCCATCTGAGCTGCAACTCGTGCCTCGACCTGAGCTGCAATATTTGCCTCCAAACGGTCCTGATGCAATACCATAATCTCAACCCTCTCATTGATGCTAGCAAACCCAGTCTGCATCAAAGCAGTCATCTGCTCAAACTGCTCTCTCATGAATGTCATATTATCGTCCACAGGTCCCGTACTTGCTCTTCTTCTTCTTCTTGAAGGACCCGGGACATCCGTTCCCGCTTCTTCTGGTGCTTCTTCCTCGGACTCAACTGGTGGAGGTGCGGCCGAGGAACTTGGCCTGTTTCTGAGTTGGCCAGCTGCTCTAGCTTGGGTGGACCTGTTTATCGGGGCCCGCTGGATCTTTCTGACATTGGCATCCCGTACTTGGACACCCGCTTCCAAGCAAATCCGGGTCAACAGCACACCAAACTTGATTGTTTCGTTATGGGCTACCGTGTCATAGACTTTCATGATTTTACGCATAATGTAACGAACCAAACAACATGGCCTATTTCGAGCAATGACATATAAAACATAGGCATGATAGGTGTACAAATGTTGAATGTGCGAGGTGGGATCTAACGCATTGGCTACAACAAGCCACAGGGTCCTGAATTGCGGTGCTAAATTATTCCTATCGAATTGCGTGCCAATCCAAGTCATTGGACGACCGGCTAAGAACGTAGCCAACTCATCATCAGCGGGGTATACAATACGGGCTGAATGAGGGAGGTCATAGCTGCCATCCGGCATTGCCAGAATCCCCGTCACTCGACTAACTACCTCGAGGTTGAACGGTATAGTCCTCCCACGCACGTGGGCAACATAAGCATAAGTAGCATTGGGCACACGCACTAAGCTTGCAGCGAATTCACGACATAGAGTGAGATTGCATTGGTTACCTGTTTGTCGCAAATGTTGCACCCACCCCTCGTGTCGCTCGAATGCTGCCATTTGCGGGAAATCATCTAATGCACCAATAATGACGGGCCTCTCGATCATCACAGCCCGGTTCCTGAAAGCATAATTCCACCAATCGTACTCCTGCCGGCTACGAAACCCGCGGTACCCACCCCTTGCGACTTGAAGCTCTTCTGGCTTGTTAACTGGAGCAATGGCAGCCATTGATGTGGGGAGAGGGAAGAAATAGAGAGAAATTTCGAAATTTTGGGAAATAGGGCTCGAAATTGGGGGTTTGGGGTTTTTCGAGAGAGAAAGCGGGATGATAGATGGGTGTGGAGTTTGGGGGTGAAATTTAGGGTTTATGGAGGTGGGAAGGCTAGGGGAGGGTTTGATTTGATGAAGAATGAAGGTTTGGAGAAGGGAGATGGAGAGAAATGGGAGTTAGAGAGAAGATGGGGCACGATTTGGGCAAAAAGAAACGGCTGCTCTGTTTTAATTGGGACCATGATCGATCATGGCTTTGCCCATGATCGATCATGGGAGTCCACTGCCGTATAAAAAAGTTCACCATGATCGATCATGGCTTTGCCCATGATCGATCATGAAAGTCCACTGCCGCATGAAAGTTCACCAGGATCGATCATGGCTTTGCCCATGATCGATCATGAAAGTGCTCTGCCTCCCAATTTTATTCCCATGATCGATCATGGCTTTGCCCATGATCGATCATGCCTTCAACAAACATTCTCCCATGAGTTTTCTTCACTTGAAACACCTTTCCATTCCCCTCAACTTGGTCTGGTTCGATCCAATTTCACCCGCACCTCCGAAACAAATTCCTGAAACTCAAAATATGCTACAAAAAACATTATTTACACAATCGACCTATGCTTGTTAGGCATAAGTCGGGTCTTCAAGAGGGATGGACTCCTCTCGATTTGGGAATTCCAAAAATGGCTTTAAACGTTGTCCATTAACTTTGAAAACATAGCCGGTTTTTGGATCCTCAACTTGCACAGCCCCAAAAGGAAATACATGACGGACAATGTATGGGCCGGTCCAACGAGACTTCAATTTCCCGGGGAAGAGATGCAACCGAGTATCATAAACAAGAACTTTGTGCCCAAGTTTGAATTCTTTCCTTAAAATAGATTTATTATGAAAGATTTTGGCACGTTCCTTGCTTATCTTTGCATTGTCATAAGCATCTCTTCTCAGTTCCTCTATTTCATCAATTTGCAACTTACGGTCAAGCCCGGCTTTTTCGAAATCCCAATTAACCATCTTAGTTGCCTAGTATGATTTGTGTTCTAACTCTACTAGCAAATGACATGGTTTTCCGTACACAATGCGATAAGGAGACATATCTAGAGTTGTTTTATACGCAGTACGGTAAGCCCAAAGTGCATCGGTCAGTCTTAACGACCAATCCTTGCGATTCGGGTTTACCGTTTTCTCTAGAATCCGTTTGATCTCCCTATTTACCAACTCGGCTTGACCATTAGTTTGAGGATGATAAGCGAGCGATACTTTGTGGTTTACACCATACTTTTGCATTAATGATTGAAATGGTTTGTTGCAAAAGTGAGTACCTCCATCGCTTATTATTGCCTTGGGAGTGCCAAAACGTGCAAGAATGTGTTCTTTCAGAAATCGGATCACCACTTTGTGATCATTTTTCTTGCATGCTTGGGCTTCCACCCATTTTGAAACATAATCTACGGCAACTAAAATGTACAGATTACCGTAAGAGGATGGGAACGGTCCCATGAAGTCGATGCCCCAGCAATCGAAGATTTCAATCATCAGAATGGGATTGAGTGGCATCATGTTCCTCTTGGAAATCCCCCCAAGCATTTGGCATCTTTGGCATGCCTTGCAAAAGCGTTGCGCGTCCTTAAAGAGAGACGGCCAGTACAACCCACTTTGTAAAATCTTCGCGGTGGTCTTCTTTGCCGAGAAGTGTCCTCCGCAAGCCTCAGAATGACAGAAAGATAGAGCTCTCTCCACTTCTTCCTCTGGAATGCACCGTCGGATAATCTGATCTGCACAATACTTAAACAGGTATGGTTCATCCCAGTAGAATCGACTTACTTCACTCAAGGACTTCTTTCTATCTTGTGCGCCCCACGACTTTGGTATCTTGTCAGTTACAAGATAGTTTACAATGTCGGCATACCGTGGGAGTGTCGAGATTGTCAACAATTGCTCATTCGGGAACGAATCTTGGATCGGGCTTTCTTCAATGTTGTTTGTAAAAGTGAGACGAGACAGATGATCGGCCACCACATTCTCGACTCCCTTTTTGTCTTTGATGCTCAAATGAAATTCTTGCAGTAGGAGTATCCACCTCAAAAGCCGCGGCTTGGCATCTTTCTTTGTGAATAGGTACTTCAACGCCGCGTTATCCGTGAAAATCACAATTGGCGATCGTATCAAATAGGATCGAAACTTGTCTAGGGCGAAGACAATTACTAGGAGCTCTTTCTCTGTTGTGGTGTAATTCATCTGCGCATCATTCAAAGTTCTACTTGCATAGTATATCACACCCGGTTTCTTGTCTTTCCTTTGACCAAGAACCGCTCCCACCGCATAGTCACTTGCGTCGCACATGAGCTCAAATGGCAAGCTCCAATCCGGTGCCTGCATAATCGGTGCAGTAGTGAGCATATGCTTCAGGGAGATGAAGGCTTCCTCGCACTTGGCATCCTACTCAAAGGGCGCATCTTTGAGAAGTAGATTACACATCGGCTTGGAAATGGAACTGAAGTTCTTGATAAACCTCCTATAAAACCCGGCATGTCCTAGAAAGGATCGAACATCTTTGACATTCTTGGGTGTAGGAGGTTTAGCAATCAACTCAATTTTTGCTTTATCCACTTCAATTCCTTCTGCAGAAATGATGTGCCCCAAAACAATTCCCTTGGTAACCATAAAATGGCACTTCTCCCAGTTCAATACCAATTGTTTTTCCACGCATCTTCCCAAAACCTGTTCTAGGTTAGTCAAGCAATTGTCGAATGACTTACCATAGACGGTAAAGTCATCCATAAAAACTTCCAAAGTTCTTTCCACCATATCGCTGAAAATACTTAGCATGCACCGTTGGAAAGTGGCCGGAGCATTACATAAACCAAAAGGCATTCTTCGATTACAGAAGGTGCCAAAAGGACATGTAAAGGTGGTTTTTTCTTGATCATCTAGGTCAATCTCAATTTGATTGTACCCAGAAAAACCATCGAGGAAAGAGTAATATTCATGGCCCGCTACCCTTTCTAGAGTTTGATCCAAAAAGGGGAGGGGGAAATGATCTTTACGAGTTGCCTCATTGAGTTTATGGTAGTCAATACACATTCGCCACCCGGTGGTGACTCTTTGCGGAATCAACTCGTTTGATTCGTTTTTGACTACCGTAAGACCTAATTTTTTCGGTACCACTTGAGTTGGACTAACCCATTTACTATCCGAGTTTGGATAGATGATCTTTGCATCCAACAATTTCAACACCTCGTTCCTAACCACTTCTTGCATGTTAGGATTCAACCGGCGTTGAAATTGTCTCGATATTTTTGCCCCATCCTCTAAATGAATTTTATGCATACAAATCAATGGGCTTATACCTTGAAGGTCGGCAAGAGTCCAACCAAAAGCTTTTTTGTATTTACCAAGCAAATTAACCAATCTTACCTCTTGTTCATCCGAGAGATCGGACGAAATGATGAAGGGGTAAGTGTCTGAAGCTCCTAAGAAGGCATACTTCAAGTTGCTAGGCAATAACTTGAGATCCATTTGTCCTTCAAGCTTTTTGATGGGAGATTGTGTGTTTTCCTCTTTTTCCGAGAAGTCAACCTGTTTGTCAGACAAATAAAACACTTGCATACAATCCTCGGGGTCGTCAGAAGTGGTTAGATAACCTTCCGTTGACTCCGATTCGAAATTTGCCACAAAGTGGTCTTGGATACACGACTCTATCATGTTCACGTGTTCATTCTCCTCATTATCATCGTCATCTCTTTGATTGCTCAAAGAGAACACGTTTAGCTCTAGAGTCATGTTTCCAAAAGTTAACTTCACGATTCCGTTCTTGCAATTTATTATAGCATTAGAAGTGGCAAGAAATGGTCGTCCGAGGATAACCGGAATCTCGTTAGCAGGATTTGACACTGGTTGCATGTCGAGGATGATAAAATCAACCGGAAAGTAGAACTTGTCGACTTGGACAAGTACATCCTCGACTATCCCTCTTGGAATTTTAACGGATCGGTCCGCTAATTGGTTTGTAACCCTCGTGGGTTTCAACTCACCCAACCCCAATTGTTGATATACCGAGTATGGGAGCACATTCACACTTGCTCCCAAATCTAACAATGCATTTTTTATCCTACAATTTCCTATGATACACGAAATTGTGGGACAATCGGGGTCTTTGAACTTGGGGGCTCTCGTGCCTTGCATGAGGGAGCTCACTTGCTCCGCCATGAAGGCCTTTTTCTTGACATTCAACCTTCGTTTGGTAGTACATAAGTCCTTGAGGAACTTAGCGTACGAAGGTATTTGCTTGACCGCGTCAAGCAATGGAATGTTGATTTTCACTTGCCTAAAGACATCCAAGATCTCGGTGTTAGATTTGGATGGTTGGTTCAATCTCTCCGGAAATAGGACTTTGATCCCATTTTTGATCTTTTCGAGATCCTCCTTCCCTTGTCTCTCTTCCTCTCTCTTCTTTTCTTCACTCACAACTTTTTCAACCTCCGACTCCTCAACACTAGTAGATTTAACTATGTCCGCCACCTTGGGGGTTTTAGGAACAATAGTCTTGTCTACCTCCTTCCCACTCCTCAGGATCGTGATAAATTTGAGTTCTTCTATCTTGGTGCTAGACTCTCCTCCCTCTATGACTTGAACTTGCCCTCTAGGATTGACTAAAGGTTGAGAGGGGAATTTTCCCTTCTCTTGAGTAGCTAGGGCGGTGGTGAGTTTAGACATTTGAGTTTTTAACTCACCTACATCACGATCCGTTTTGTCCACAAATGACCTCAACAAAGCTTCCAAGTTTTGGTTGGGATTTTGATTCTGAGGTGGAACAAAAGAGTTTTGAGGTTGTTGTTGCCTTTGGTTCTGATGATATTGGTTGTGGTTCTGACTTTGATTTCCTCCCCAACTGAAATTGGGGTGATTCTTCCATCCCTCATTGTACCTTTGAGAGTAAGGATCATTTTGGTTACGATTTTGGTTGCTATTTTGGTTGTACTGGTGCAAAGCATTGACTTGGGCGGGATTTTTGAGGACTTCCCGAAAAGCGGGAATGGTAGGACAATCCTCCGTAGTGTGTCCTGAATTTTCGCAAATGACACACAACTGACTCAAGGATACTACGTTGACCTCTTTAAGCTTACTTGCTTCCATTGCCTCTACTTTCTTAGACAATTGGAATAACCTTGCCCCCATGTCATCCTCATTGGACACTTGGTACAACCCACCCCTTCCTTGAGTTTTGGCTTTGGGTTCCTCGGAATAGGTGTTCCAATTTTGAGCACCTTCCGCTAATTCATCAAAATACAATAAAGCCTCCTCGGGATTCTTACTCAAGAATTGACCATTACACATGGTCTCAACAAACGTACGCATCTCAGGGGTGAGAGATTCATAGAAAAAACTAACAAGGCTCCACGTTTCGTGACCATGGTGAAGGCATGCGTTAGAAGGTCCTTGTATCTTTTCCAACACTTATAAAAAGTTTCATTTTCTTTTGGCGAAAAATTAGATATCGCCCTTCTTAAAGCATTGGTTCTATGAACGGGAAAGAATTTTTTTAGAAATTCCGCTTGAAGCTCTTGCCAAGACCGAATTGATTGCGGTCTTTGAGCATTTAACCAAATTTTTCCTTTGTCTTTTAGGGAGAAAGGGAAGAGTTTTAAACGCATGACATCCTCGTTAACATTTGCCTCACGAAATGTGGAGCACACTTCTTCAAAGTCTTTCAAATGCAAGTATGGGTTTTCCGACTCCATACCATGAAAGGAAGGGATATGTTGAAGCATACCTGGTTTGAACGAGAACGCACCGGCTTGTCCAGCCGGAAGGACAGTGCATGAATTCGATGTTGCCCGAGGTGGTTGAAGGTAATCCCTCATGGTCCTAACGGGAGGAACATTGTTGGCACCTTCCCCTTCATTATCACTCTCGTGATCTGCAGCCCTTCCTTGATTTGCCATTCTTGGCGCCGCTAGAATGGCAAATCAAGTAGATAACGCCGCTAGAATAGCGCGTTGTGATAGAGCCCAAGTGCAGGCACGTCAAGTTGTAATATAGTCTCGGAAGTCCGAGTGTCGAACCACATGGATAAGTGAAAAGGAATGGAATGGATTACGGATTAAAGTGGTTTTTAGATTTTTGTAAGTTGGATTGGTTTTGAAATAACGGAAATGTAAAATGGTTGTGAAAATTGTTAAGAAAGCACTAAGGTAGGTGGAGGTTAGTTACGATTTAAGAGACGGTGATCGATAGCTCATACAAAGATTTCAACACAAGGTTTCTCAAGATAAGGGGAATGTTGGTGTATCTCTCAATAGCAAAGGGTGCGACGCTAGGCGCCTCATTCCCGGATTGAAGCTATATCAAGAGAGAAACAAACAACATTCCACCAAAGACGAGGTTATCGTTCCTATCTCTTAGCTACGGGTGTGAAGCAAGGCAACCCATTCCCGATGAAGCTAATCCGAGATAGATATGACAAACTCATCATAAAAAGATTTAACATAAAGCAAGTGTATGCAATCTCATGATTTAAAGAATGAAAATTATAAAGTGAATCCTAACAATGAAACGGAATGAAGTTTGTGGGATAAATTCGTCAACTCATCATTTATCACATATGGTAGAAAATAAAGAGTCTAAGTATCACATAAAGTGTAAGAAGCACTCCATATATCAATAAATGAATCAAAGATAAGCTAAGCAAATTTATAATCCATTTATGGAGTTTTAAGAACTATTCATAATTTCTATGAAGAGGGAAAAACTCCATGGATGGGGGAAAGAGACTACAAGCTTTCTAGAACCATATAAATATGTTATATGTTCATTAACAACCAAGAACTAAATATACAAGGCATATAAAGTCTTAACCTAATATGAAAATACCTAGAAAGCTTGAAATAATGGAAGATATGATGAAGAAGAAGAAGATTCACAAATATTTATCAAACTTTAAACATGGATTGAGCCATTAATCACCAAAAATCATATCGCAATCAACCTCCGTAATCTTAGAAATAGACTACTCTATAATAGATGCAAGAACAAATATTATAGAAGAAGAAATCATTCTTACAAATCAAAATACTTACAAGGGAAAATGAAGAACAATGAACAAGAGCTCTCCCTTCTCTCTACAACTTGCAAGTGTGTAAAACTAGATAATGATCTCTCTCCCATCTCCTAGACTAAACAATAGCTAAAGGAGTACTTAAATTAATAAACTATCCAAGGGAAAATATCTAGGAACAAGTTTCCCCGAAATAAGGCCAAAAGCAAAAGATAGTTGGTGCACTCGCGGGGCCATGATCGATCATGGCTTTGCCCATGATCGATCATGGAAGTGTTCTGCCAGAAATTTTGCAAACCATGATCGATCATGGGTCTGGAACTTTTTCACTCAGCACTTTGCAAGCCCTCTAGCTCACTCTTGATCAATCTATGCAACACCATTGTATCCCAATCCTACAAACACATGGAATAGTACAAAATACACACCAACTTGGGCCATGTTAGATACAAAACTCGCTAAGGCACTAATCTCGAGATAAGTGGATAATTAGGCAGAATTAAAGCAACAAACGCGTCAAGCGACTCCGAGAAGGAGCTTAGACATGACAATATTATGCGTTTATCAGTAGAAGACTGACCGAGTTGAAAGTGTCCAAATTGCCGAAACGGCCAAGCTGAGGCCGACTTTGACAAGGAGTGGCATACGTGGCCTCACACGTGGAAAGTTCATAAGGAGAATCATACCGAATCGCACGGACCTGTACAAAATCGTACTGAATTCCACCACGCCACTACAAACGTACAATCTCAGAAGTTGTTAGTTGTGGATAAGTGATAGGAGGTTGGATTATTATCCAAGTCTCCTCTCTCTCTCTCTCAAACGAAGGGCATACTACTGGATTAGCATCATCACTATCGGGGGAATCTACCGTACCAAAAAAAATCCTTTGTCTAGTCTCACATTCTTGCTACAAGCACAAAACTGCTTTTCTCAAATTATCACTGTGGATTGGGCCTAAATTTTGCACCACCTACAATTATATTTAAGGGAAGGATACCTTATATTTTTATTTTAAAATAAGGACACTCATTTTTCTTTACCTAAAATACCCTTCATCACTTCTTTCATTTTTTTCTGAAAAATAAATTAGTCACCACCACCACTATCCCCCTTCGAAGTTTCGGCAACCATTACCGCAGTGTCATGACCTTGCCGGAGCTCTGGCGTAGGTATTGCAAATCCGTTTTTGCACTAAATATGCAAGCAACTAATGATACATATTTTAGTGCAAATCTATTTTTGCACTAAATCCACAAGCAACAAATGAGACATATTTTAGTGCAAACTTGTTTAAGCACTAAATCTTCAAGCAACTGATGATATATTTTTAGTGTAAATCTATTTTTGCACTAAAAATATTTTAGTGTAAATCTGCAATCAACTATTGATACATATTTTAGTGCAAATACGTTTTTGCACTAAATCTGTACCTAAGCAAATGCTACATATTTTAGTGCAAATCTCTTTTTGCACTAGATCCTCAAGAAACCTATTATATATTTTTTGTGCAAAATTGTTTTTGCACTAAATTCGCAAAAAACTAATGTTATAAATTTTAGTACAAATATGTTTTTCCACCAAATCCATAAACAAATTAAGATATAAATTTCGGTACAAATTTATTGTTGCACTAAACCCACAAGCAATTAAAAATATAAATTTGAGTGAAAATTTGTTTTTTGTAAATATATATTATGTTCTTTTGTTAAAAGGAAGATGAAGTGTATAGAAATAAAATACGTTTAATATTAGCCAATTATTTATCCTACACATACGAACAGTTAAATCAGCATGTGGGCGGTAGGAGGAATGGGAAGAATTATTCCCTAGGTCAATCAGATGATATGGTCCGTTTTTGTACATCAAAAATAAAAGAGTTATTAATTTGTGAGTGACAAGTTTCGATGTAGATCTCATTGTTATGAGCGCCAAATTGTAACACCTTTTGAATTTTTATTTTAGTCTTCTTTATTTATTATATCCCTTAATAAATCAAAAAAAAATTGTTTCTTTTCAATTGGCGGTTAGGATTTATCTTTATCTGATTATCTTTTAATCCAACGGTTTACATGGGTTGTGATATTTTGATAATTTAAATCATAGTTATGCCTTTATATATAGTTCAATAGATTTGCATGCATTTCAAAGATATCCAAATGTTAATTTGTTTTCATTGTAATTAACTACCAATTACTAAATTACAAAGGTTTTTAATATATTTTAAATTATTGATAGAGGAATATTACATATTTACTTTCTTAGTTTCGAAAAAAAGGAATAAATATTTATTAGTAGAAAAAATATTTTCTTGAATCAATTTTTATTACTCCAATACTAATATACCCGAGCTTATATTAATTAAGACAACTCTAATATTCATTTCTTATTTAAAACAATTATCAGATTAACCCGTTTATTCTATGTTAACTCGATTTTGAATATAATCATTTTTCTTCAAATACAATTATAATGTCATATCATTACAATATGTCATGTGGGTCGGCAGGATATCTTGAATTCGAGCCTATGTATATAGTGAATAGTGGAGGTCCAAGTTGCACCTATTGGGTTGGATTCTTTCTAATATGTAGCACACGCATATTGATCGCGCAATAGATATCCTATGGACTAAAATCTTCCTAATAAGTCAATTTAGAGCGGATTTTTGTAAGACCAAGGTGAACATGGGTTCAAACAAAGACCACACACAAGTTTGGGTCAATTTCACATAAATTTAACCTCTTTGAGCTGTTAGGAGCTAAATATAAAAAAATTTCTTTCTATTTCTAGATAGGATTAGGTGTTTTTCCTTTGGATCTTTAGAAAAGTGTACTAGAATACCCATTTTTGGGCATTGCTCTCCCATTATTTAATTGCTCTTTGTCCCTCATGTAAAGGAGGTAATTTTCTAGATCTAGATTCAAGTAATATAAGTATTATTTTCCTGCACTTTCTCTTTATCTTTCACTTGTAAGAAATCTAGTTAGAGAAACTCTTGAGAGAAATGGAAATCCCTTTAATGGTTTTTGTTCATACAACTATCATGGAGTAGTTTCATTGCTAAGGCTAGAAGATGAAGTTTGCATTGCATTAATTATGTAAGTTTGTTTCTCATTCCATTGTTAGTATTGTTAAATACTTTTTGAATCCTTCATCTTCTCCATTCAATCAACCATTCATAAGCTAGTAAGATAATCCTCATAAGGTGATTAGACGTTGTATGCCTTGTATACATAGATCTCAAGCATTAATGAGAAGATGATACATTTGTGTATTTCTTATTAGCCTATGTCCATTCCTTCTATGATTGAGATACTTTACATTGCCAAGCATGTTTAGTCTTCGAATATTCATAGAAATACCATAAATTTGAGATTTCAATCCTTGAATGCTTCAATGATATGTTGAGTGCTTTCTACACTTTATGTGATTTTGAGACTTAATATTTTCTTAGTTAGAGTGTTGCCAAGGAGGATCTCTTAAGTTTATGCCATAATCAACTACACTAATCACCTTAAGGATTCAATTTGTATTTATCAAATGTGTCTAAACCGGATGATTTAATCTTGACCTAGACCTCCCAATCTTAGACAAATGAAATGTTATGACTTATTGAGCTAAACTTTTTAATTGGCCATTTTCATAATCAAGTCAAGTGCCTAGGGGAAACTAACAATGAATTCTCAATGCCTAGTTTAATTTTATGCCTTTTCTTTTGGTGTATCTCAAGTTTGCATCTTGGTTGGACATATATGGGAATGGGTTGCACTTGCTTCACACCCTTTGTTACAAGATTAAAATGAGAGATACATTTGTGTTGAGTTTTACTTACACCCTTTCTTTATATGGCATTTATATGGGAATGGGTTGCTCTTTCTTCACACCCTTTTGCTTAGAAAAGTGTAAGATACTCAACACTTAGGAATTGCATTGAGAATTTTGAACGAGATTAATTTTACATAACATTGCAAAGCAAATGAATTCTATAATGCCTTAGCCTTTTCTTATCAATTGATACATCACTTTAATTTTTATTGCAAGACTTTAAAATCAACAACTAAAATCAACCAAACAAATTCTCGTGAACAAAGCCTTAGACTCGTAATCACCACATCGTCTTTCCGACTATCCTTGTGGTTCGACACTTGGACTTACCAAGTATTATAACTTAACGACCTACACTTGGGTTCCTAAGCACGGAAATATTTTCGGCGCGTCAAGTTTTTGCATATCGCATTGTGTATGACAAGCCTTGTTACTTGCCCGTTGAATTGGAATATAAATCATTTTGGGCAATAAAATTGGTGAATAGTGGTTTTGCGGAATCCGGTAAAAACCGGATGTTGTAAATAGAGGAATTGGAGGAATTGGGGAGGGACGCGTATCAAAATTCAAAATTAAGCAAGGAAAGGGCAAAAAAATTTCATGATAAATCGATTTTGAGAAAAGATTTCAAACTTGGTCAAAAAGTCCTTGTTTATGATACGCGTCTCCACCTTGTTTTCGAAAAATTAAAGTCTCGTTGGACCGGCCCCTACATTGTCAAGCATGTATTTCCATTTGGGGCCGTGACGATGGTTGATCCAAAAACGAGTTTCGAATTCAAGGTTAACGGGCAAAGATTGAAATCGTTTTTGGAAATTCCAACGCCACCCCTCTAAGCGACCCGACCTACGCCTAACAAGCGTATGTCATGTTTGTATATAATTTTTGTTTATTTTCTGGAGTTTTAGGAGTATCGTCACACTTCGGGAAAGTCCAGGGACCATTTTGTAAAAGCAGCAAACTTGGAGGTACAAGGGAGAATGGACCAAAATGCAAAACAAAAAACTTTGGAGCAAGAACCAAGTCCACTGCCGAGTGGCTGATCGATCAGAGCACCCCTTTGACCAGTCAACCTTGCATCTTTGACTCTCCTTTAAGCCACACAACTCATCTCTCTCCCTCATTCATACTCTTCACCCCACCTCCATTTTCGAAATCCTCACCAAAAATTCAGATTTGTGCCTTCTATTCTACCCATTTATCATCTCAAGCACATAACCTTCACTCTCATCCATTAATTTCCACCCAAATCTTGAATTTTGACCCCATAGATCCCCAATTTCGAACCCCTCATAAACCCACCAATAATTTCGAAACCCACTTGTTCCAAAGCTCTTATGGCTTCATCCTCTACAAACCCAAGGTCAAAGAAAAGGCAAGGTCACCTCTCCAAGCCCACCGCAAAGAGTGTTTTCGGAGAGGGATATGGCAGTTTTCGCAACAAGGGTGAGCAAGAATGGTGGTCAATGTACTTTGAACTCAAGCCGGTGGTGATTGAGAGGCCGGTGAAGATTCAATCCTTCAACGTATTCCCTCATCGAGCCGCATTCGAGGAGCGTCCCGGATGGATCGACTATTTCGGTAAGAGCTCTCAAGTTTGTAATGCCTCAATTTGCACCAAATTTATTCCTTCGTTAATTCAAGATAATGCAAATGATGAATACTCGTTTACGGCCCGAGTCCATAATAAATGGGTCAAAATGAATCTTCGTACCGTTAGTACCAAGTTGAAAATTCCTGCCCTTGGTAAAAATGAATTTGCATTGCCTTTGAAAGAGGATGATGAGCGTCTATCTCATGATGAATTGGCCTCGTTTTTACATGGTCGGGAGTCTTCTTGGAACCAACCAAGGTTTCCGAAGAGTGAAATTCACCAAGACCATTATGCTCTTTGGTTGGTTGTTGCCAATGCCATTACCCCCACATCACACACCGCCACGTTAACTCCAAGCCAAGCCCGGGTGGTTGAGGCTATTGCAAGAAGGCGGAAATTTTGTTTGGTTCGGCATTTCATAAGACAAATTGCGGAAGCTATCAATTCAACCACCCTTAATGAAGGAATCAAGATGGGAGTGCTTATTACGAATTTGTGCTTGGCACATCGGGTCGTTGAGAGGGCGGAGGATGATACGAGATTGCAATTGCTCCCATTAGATAGAACAACCATGAATCGTTCTATGGGGCAATTCCGGTATAGGGGTCGAGGACTATAAACCAATGAGGGTGGCGACGCGAAAGGGGCCGATACTATGGGAAGAGGGGAAGAGGGTGATCAAGAGAGAGAAGAGGGGGAGCCGCACCAAGAGGAAACTTCCTCTCAAGTTAGAAGGGGAAAGAGAAGAGGAACCGAGGGACCGATGCCGCTTGATATGGATGCCATAATGCAACGATTTGATCAAATGAGCACTATGGTGACAGATTGTTTCCAATCAATGAGAGACGAACAACAAGCCATTCGGGACTCTCAAGCCCGTCTTGAGGAGCAACAAGCTCACATTCGAGCCGAAATGAATGAAGGATTTGCCCACATGAGGGGTGAATTTGATTATTGGCGGCACTATTTCCCTCGCCCACCCGATATGTGAGGTATTCCTAACTTTGAAAACTTCATTTTTATTTTATTTTTCTTTATTTTCTTTTTGGGTTGTTAGATTATTTTAACATAACTACTTGTGATGGCTTGAGCTTTAATTTTGCATGTTATGTTTGACTAATGCTAACCCAATTATTTTTAGATTTTTGTATATATTGTAGCTTTGAAATTGATCCTAGCTTATTTTTGGAGAAATTGGAAAGCAATTTTCCAAGAATTCACTCATTTTCGTCTTCAAAAGCATTGAGGACAATGCCAACTTTAAATTGGGGGGTGAGCACTTTCAAATCTCAAATTTTCAAGCATGCTTTCTTTCATGTTAATTTTCTCCATGCTAGGATCGATTTCACCATCTTATCGAAGTTTGAAAAATGATGATCATTTTTTTTAATTGTCCTTGAATTGATGGTTTTTGGCATGGAATTCTTAATTTGGATAGGTAGTTGAGTGATAATCTATATGGCATTGCTTCATTTAGATTCTTGAGCCTTGTAGTTTCCTATGAATATGCATAATGTTGTGGCTTGATTTAGTCTTTGGTATCACATAGAGTGATTTTGATCTTGTGTAGAGAGAAGTAATGTTCAAATGCAATAAAAGCTCTTTCGAAAAGATCCTCCTTATAGGGGACACATGCAAGGCACATACAAAAAAAATTGAGAACTTGGATGACTTTTACACTTAATATTGACTTTAAGCTTCACTTGACTAAATTCATAAGTCATTTTGTCTAATATTAAGGATAGGCAAAGGTTACCATATGGAAAAAGGGTGAATAGCTCCCTTTGTGCATTTAAAAAAAGAAGAAGAAGAAGAAGCTATGAATGCAAAATCACAAAGTGAGGCCGCTGCCCTCCATAGAGATGCAAACCACCTTGAGCTAATTTAGCAAAAAGTCCAAGTAAAAGATAAAGAAAAGTGCTTAAAATTGACAAAGTTCTTGAGCTTTTGTTTTTGAAAGATTTCCCTCTTCCACTATTGATGAATAGAACTATTTGTGATTAAAAATGATTGTGTCAAAGATCCATATGCATAGTGTGTTCAAATGGGAATGTGGAGCTAGTTTCTAAAGGAGATTGTAAGCAATGGAGATCGTCGTTCAAATGCCAACATTCCGGAGATTGTAATAGTAATGTCAAACACTTGAATCAATTCATGGTTCAAACTTCGGATGTTTTGGGGTATCATCACTGTAAACCCTCACGAGACACAACTCGTCTTCTAGGGGAACTTAGGAGTTCAAAGGCTTAATGCATGTGCTAAATGCATTTTCGGATATTATACATAGCTATTTTTATTTTGCTTGCTAAGGGACTAGCAAGAGTTTAGTTGGGGGGTGTTGATAAACACATAATTTTGTAGTCGCTAACGCCATTTTGATTGTTATTATCGCGTTTATCTTAGCCTAGTTTAATTAAATTAACCCACTTTTGCAAACACACTCAAAATATCAAGAATTGTTTTAACATGGCTCAAAGTAGCATTTTCTAGTGTCTTGATTATGCCCATAGATTTTGGAAGCAAGTTGGGGAGCTTTGGGAAGTGTACAAGAGAGATAGAAGCCAAAAGAGAAGAATAAAGTCTCCCAAAGTAGTCCTCTGATCAAACAGAGGAGCCTCTGATTGATCAGAGGCCACCTTTTAGTGCAAAATCTCCCCTCTGATCGATCAGAGCCCACCTTTTTAAGACAAATCTCTCATTTGATCGATCAGAGGAGCCTCTGATCGATCAGAGACCTCCCAAAATGCACAGTACAGCCCCCAAAAGCAGTTTTTCTCCTGTTTTGATGCATTGAAACTCACCATAAAGGCTGGACTTTCTATTTCTTGATAGGATCAGGTGTTTTTCCTTTGGATCTTTAGAAAATTGTACTAGAATACCCATTTTTGGGCATTGCTCTCCCATTATTTAATTGCTCTTTGTCCCTCATGTAAAGGAGGTAATTTTCTAGATCTAGATTCAAGTAATATAAGTATTATTTTCCCGCACTTTCTCTCTATCTATCACTTGTAAGAAATCTAGTTAGAGAAACTCTTGAGAGAAATGGAAATCCCTTTAATGGTTTTTGTTCATACAACTATCATGGAGTAGTTTCATTGCTAAGGCTAGAAGATGAAGTTTGCATTGCATTAATTATGTAAGTTTGTTTCTCATTCCATTGTTAGTATTGTTAAAAACTTGTTGAATCCTTCATCTTCTCCATTCAATCAACCATTCATAAGCTAGTAAGATAATCCTCATAAGGTGATTAGACTTTGTATGCCTTGTATACGTAGATCTCAAGCATTAATGAGGAGATGATACATTTGTGTATTTCTTATTAGCCTATGTCCATTCTTTCTATGATTGAGATACTTTACATTGCCAAGCATGTTTAGTCTTTGAATATTCATAGAAATACCATAAATTTGAGATTCCAATCCTTGAATGCTTCAATGATATGTTGAGTGCTTTCTACACTTTATGTGATTTTGAGACTCAATATTTTCTTAGTTAGAGTGTTGGCAAGGAAGATCTCTTAAGTTTATGCCATAATCAACTACACTAATCACCTTAAGGATTCAATTTGTATTTATCAAATGTGTCTAAACCGGATGATTTAATCTCCACCTAGACCTCCCAATCTTAGACAAATGAAATGTTATGCTTTATTGAGCTAAACTTTTTAATTGGCCATTTTCATAATCAAGTCAAGTGCCTAGGGGAAACTAACAATGAATTCTCAATGCCTAGTTTAATTTTATGCCTTTTCTTTTGGTGATCTCAAGTTTGCATCTTGGTTGGACATATATGGGAATGGGTTGCACTTGCTTCACACCCTTTGTTACAAGATTAAAATGAGAGATACATTTGTGTTGAGTTTTACTTACACCCTTTGTTTATATGGCATTTATATGGGAGTGGGTTGCTCTTTCTTCACACCCTTTTGCTTAGAAAAGTGTAAGATACTCAACACTTAGGAATTGCATTGAGAATTTTGAACGAGATTAATTTTACATAACATTGCAAAGCAAATGAATTCTATAATGCCTTAGCCTTTTCTTATCAATTGATACATCACTTTAATTTTTATTGCAAGACTTTAAAATCAACAACTAAAATCAACCAAACAAATTATCTTGAACAAAGCCTTAGACTCGTAATCACCACATCGTCTTTCCGACTATCCTTGTGGTTCGACACTTGGACTTACCAAGTATTATAACTTAACGACCTACACTTGGGTTCCTAAGCACGGAAATATTTTCGGCGCGTCAAGTTTTTGCATATTGCATTGTGTATGACAAGCCTTGTTACTTGCCCGTTGAATTGGAATATAAATCATTTTGGGCAATAAAATTGGTGAATAGTGGTTTTGCGGAATCCGACAAAAACCGGATGTTGTAAATAGAGGAATTGGAGGAATTGGGGAGGGACGCGTATCAAAATTCAAAATTAAGCAAGGAAAGGGCAAAAAAAATTCACGATAAATCGATTTTGAGAAAAGATTTCAAACTTGGTCAAAAAGTCCTTGTTTATGATACGCGTCTCCACCTTTTTTTCAAAAAATTAAAGTCTCGTTGGACCGGCCCCTACATTGTCAAGCATGTATTTCCATTTGGGGTCGTGACGATGGTTGATCCAAAAACGAGTTTCGAATTCAAGGTTAACGGGCAAAGATTGAAATCGTTTTTGGAAATTCCAACGCCACCCCTCTAAGCGACCCGACCTACGCCTAACAAGCGTATGTCATGTTTGTATATAATTTTTGTTTATTTTCTGGAGTTTTAGGAGTATCGTCACACTTCGGGAAAGTTCAGGGACGATTTTGTAAAAGCAGCAAACTTGGAGGTACAAGGGAGAATGGACCAAAATGCAAAACAAAAAACTTTGGAGCAAGAACCAAGTCCACTGCCGAGTGGCTGATCGATCAGAGCACCCCTTTGACCAGTCAACCTTGCATCTTTGACTCTCCTTTAAGCCACACAACTCATCTCTCTCCCTTATTCATACTCTTCACCCCACCTCCATTTTCGAAATCCTCACCAAAAATTCAGATTTGTGCCTTCTATTCTACCCATTTATCATCTCAAGCACATAACCTTCACTCTCATCCATTAATTTCCACCCAAATCTTGAATTTTGACCCCATAGATCCCCAATTTCGAACCCCTCATAAACCCACCAATAATTTCGAAACCCACTTGTTCCAAAGCTCTTATGGCTTCATCCTCTACAAACCCAAGGTCAAAGAAAAGGCAAGGTCACCTCTCCAAGCCCACCGCAAAGAGTGTTTTCGGAGAGGGATATGGCAGTTTTCGCAACAAGGGTGAGCAAGAATGGTGGTCAATGTACTTTGAACTCAAGCCGGTGGTGATTGAGAGGCCGGTGAAGATTCAATCCTTCAACGTATTCCCTCATCGAGCCGCATTCGAGGAGCGTCCCGGATGGATCGACTATTTCGGTAAGAGCTCTCAAGTTTGTAATGCCTCAATTTGCACCAAATTTATTCCTTCGTTAATTCAAGATAATGCAAATGATGAATACTCGTTTACGGCCCGAGTCCGTAATAAATGGGTCAAAATAAATCTTCGTACCGTTAGTACCAAGTTGAAAATTCCTGCCCTTGGTAAAAATGAATTTGCATTGCCTTTGAGAGAGGATGATGAGCGTCTATCTCATGATGAATTGGCCTCGTTTTTACGTGGTCGGGAGTCTTCTTGGAACCAACCAAGGTTTTCGAAGAGTGAAATTCACCAAGACCATTATGCTCTTTGGTTGGTTGTTGCCAATGCCATTACCCCCACATCACACACCGCCACGTTAACTCCAAGCCAAGCCCGGGTGGTTGAGGCTATTGCAAGAAGGCGGAAATTTTGTTTGGTTCGGCATTTCATAAGACAAATTGCGGAAGCTATCAATTCAACCACCCTTAATGAAGGAATCAAGATGGGAGTGCTTATTACGAATTTGTGCTTGGCACATCGGGTCGTTGAGAGGGCGGAGGATGATACGAGATTGTAATTGCACCCATTTGATAGAACAACCATGAATCGTTCTATGGGGCAATTCCGGTATAGGGGTCGAGGACTACAAACCAATGAGGGTGGCGACGCGGAAGGGGCCGATACTATGGAAAGAGGGGAAGAGGGTGATCAAGAGAGAGAAGAGGGGGAGCCGCACCAAGAGGAAACTTCCTCTCAAGTTAGAAGGGGAAAGAGAAGAGGAACTGAGGGACCGGTGCCGCTTGATATGGATGCCATAATGCAACGATTTGATCAAATGAGCACTATGGTGACAGATGGTTTCCAATCAATGAGAGACGAACAACAAGCCATTCGGGACTCTCAAGCCCGTCTTGAGGAGCAACAAGCTCACATTCGAGCCGAAATGAATGAAGGATTTGCCCACATGAGGGGTGAATTTGATTATTGGCGGCACTATTTCCCTCCCCCACCCGATATGTGAGGTATTCCTAACTTTGAAAACTTCATTTTTATTTTATTTTTCTTTATTTTCTTTTTGGGTTGTTAGATTATTTTAACATAACTACTTGTGATGGCTTGAGCTTTAATTTTGCATGTTATGTTTGACTATTGCTAACCCAATTATTTTTAGATTTTTGTATATATTGTAGCTTTGAAATTGATCCTAGCTTATTTTTGGAGAAATTGGAAAGCAATTTTCCAAGAATTCACTCATTTTCGTCTTCAAAAGCATTGAGGACAATGCCAACTTTAAGTTGGGGGGTGAGCACTTTCAAATCTCAAATTTTCAAGCATGCTTTCTTTCATGTTAATTTTCTCCATGCTAGGATCGATTTCACCATCTTATCGAAGTTTGAAAAATGATGATCATTTTTTTTAATTGTCCTTGAATTGATGGTTTTTGGCATGGAATTCTTAATTTGGATAGGTAGTTGAGTGATAATCTATATGGCATTGCTTCATTTAGATTCTTGAGCCTTGTAGTTTCCTATGATATGCATAATGTTGTGGCTTGATTTAGTCTTTGGTATCACATAGAGTGATTTTGATCTTGTGTAGAGAGAAGTAATGTTCAAATGCAATAAAAGCTCTTTCGAAAAGATCCTCCTTAGAGGGGACACATGCAAGGCACATACAAAAAAAATTGAGAACTTGGATGACTTTTATACTTAATATTGACTTTAAGCTTCACTTGACTAAATTCATAAGTCATTTAGTCTAATATTAAGGATAGGCAAAGGTTACCATATGGAAAAAGGGTGAATAGCTCCCTTTGTGCATTTAAAAAAAAAAAGATGAAGAAGCTATGAATGCAAAATCACAAAGTGAGACCGCTGCCCTCCATAGAGATGCAAACCACCTTGAGCTAATTTAGCAAAAAGTCCAAGTAAAAGATAAAGAAAAGTGCTTAAAATTGACAAAGTTCTTGAGCTTTTGTTTTTGAAAGATTTCCCTCTTCCACTATTGATGAATAGAACTATTTGTGATTAAAAATGATTGTGTCAAAGATCCATATGCATAGTGTGTTCAAATGGGAATGTGGAGCTAGTTTCTAAAGGAGATTGTAAGCAATGGAGATCGTCGTTCAAATGCCAACATTCCGGAGATTGTAATAGTAATGTCAAACACTTGAATCAATTCATGGTTCAAACTTCGGATGTTTTGGGGTATCATCACTGTAAACCCTCACGAGACACAACTCGTCTTCTAGGGGAACTTAGGAGTTCAAAGGCTTAATGCATGTGCTAAATGCATTTTCGGATATTATACATAGCTATTTTTATTTTGCTTGCTAAGGGACTAGCAAGAGTTTAGTTGGGGGGTGTTGATAAACACGTAATTTTGTAGTCGCTAACGCCATTTTGATTGTTATTATCGCGTTTATCTTAGCCTAGTTTAATTAAATTAACCCACTTTTGCAAACACACTCAAAATATCAAGAATTGTTTTAACATGGCTCAAAGTAGCATTTTCTAGTGTCTTGATTATGCCCATAGATTTTGGAAGCAAGTTGGGGAGCTTTGGGAAGTGTACAAGAGAGATAGAAGCCAAAAGAGAAGAATAAAGTCTCCCAAAGTAGTCCTCTGATCAATCAGAGGAGCCTCTGATTGATCAGAGGCCACCTTTTAGTGCAAAATCTCCCCTCTGATCGATCAGAGGAGCCTCTGATCGATCAGAGACCTCCCAAAATGCACAGTACAGCCCCCAAAAGCAGTGTTTCTCCCGTTTTGATGCATTGAAACTCACCATAAAGGCTGGACTTTCTATTTCTTGATAGGATCAGGTGTTTTTCCTTTGGATCTTTAGAAAATTGTACTAGAATACCCATTTTTGGGCATTGCTCTCCCATTATTTAATTACTCTTTGACCCTCATGTAAAGGAGGTAATTTTCTAGATCTAGATTCAAGTAATATAAGTATTATTTTCCCGCACTTTCTCTCTATCTATCACTTGTAAGAAATCTAGTTAGAGAAACTCTTGAGAGAAATGGAAATCCCTTTAATGGTTTTTGTTCATACAACTATCATGGAGTAGTTTCATTGCTAAGGCTAGAAGATGAAGTTTGCATTGCATTAATTATGTAAGTTTGTTTCTCATTCCATTGTTAGTATTGTTAAATACTTGTTGAATCCTTCATCTTCTCCATTCAATCAACCATTCATAAGCTAGTAAGATAATCCTCATAAGGTGATTAGACTTTGTATGCCTTGTATACGTAGATCTCAAGCATTAATGAGGAGATGATACATTTGTGTATTTCTTATTAGCCTATGTCCATTCTTTCTATGATTGAGATACTTTACATTGCCTAGCATGTTTAGTCTTTGAATATTCATAGAAATACCATAAATTTGAGATTCCAATCCTTGAATGCTTCAATGATATGTTGAGTGCTTTCTACACTTTATGTGATTTTGTGACTCAATATTTTCTTAGTTAGAGTGTTGCCAAGGAAGATCTCTTAAGTTTATGCCATAATCAACTACACTAATCACCTTAAGGATTCAATTTGTATTTATCAAATGTGTCTAAACCGGATGATTTAATCTCCACCTAGACCTCCCAATCTTAGACAAATGAAATGTTATGATTTATTGAGCTAAACTTTTTAATTGGCCATTTTCATAATCAAGTCAAGTGCCTAGGGAAAACTAACAATGAATTCTCAATGCCTAGTTTAATTTTATGCCTTTTCTTTTGGTGTATCTCAAGTTTGCATCTTGGTTGGACATTATATGGGAATGGGTTGCACTTGCTTCACACCCTTTGTTACAAGATTAAAATGAGAGATACATTTGTGTTGAGTTTTACTTACACCCTTTCTTTATATGGCATTTATATGGGAATGGGTTGTTCTTGCTTTACACCCTTTTGCTTAGAAAAGTGTAAGATACTCAACACTTAGGAATTGCATTGAGAATTTTGAACGAAATTAATTTTACATAACATTGCAAAGCAAATGAATTCTATAATGCCTTAGCCTTTTCTTATCAATTGATACATCACTTTAATTTTTATTGCAAGACTTTAAAATCAACAACTAAAATCAACCAATCAAATTCTCTTTAACAAAGCCTTGGACTCGTAATCACCACATCGTCTTTCCGACTATCCTTGTGGTTCGACACTTGGACTTACCAAGTATTATAACTTGACGACCTACACTCGGGTTCCTAAGCACGGAAATATTTTCGGCGCATCATATATATCTAGTTTCAGGATTTGTAAATGTCCGGAGCTGTATGTACACAACTTTTTTTTTTTTTGATAATCTAATACATAGTAGATTGCACCCCATTGTTTGTCTGAGGCATTTGTTTCAACTACAGAGATGTCTTCTGCATTTGACATCTCTAATCTCGGAATATTTCTAAGTTTTTTTAATTTAATCATTATGTCTATATCCTCTTTTCTCCAATTAAAGGGATTAGTCTTTTATGCTCCCTTTAGCTTAGCGGTAAGACTTCTTCGTTTTGTAGCTATGTCTTTGAGGTAATCTCTGTCGCAATTAAGCAATCCAAAAAAGCTTTGTAATTATTTTTATCATTAATTTATCAGGAAAATCGATAATCATTTTAGTTAAATGATCTAATGGAGATATCTTTCCATGTTTTATATGGACTCTTTTAAAACATATTTCTTCTTGAAATTAATAGAAGCATCTTTTTATGAGAGATAACAATGACATGACTGTCAAACTCGGCTACTGTTATCCGAAGATGTTCAATGTGGTCTTCTTCTGTGTGACTTGCAATTAGTACATTGTCGATGTATACTAAGCATAATTCTGAATATTTTCTAAAAATGCCACTTATTCCTCGTTGGAAGACTTAGGGTGCATTTTTATACCCAAATGGCATTACAGGCCACTCATATTTTTCTTGTGGTACAATAAAGGGTGTCCATGATATAAAGTTTGGGTGCATTTTAATTTTCAAGAAACCGAACATACATTCAAATTTGCTAAATATCTTTCTATTTTCAATAAGACTAATGATATTATTTTTTGTCTGGTATTTTATATTAATCAAACTCGCAATTTTTATTGAGAATTCTATAGTTTAGTACCATTCATCTCTTCTTTTCTTTTTTTTGCTTCTTTTATGATTCGTTTTCAATATAAAATACAAGGCTGTAATATCTACTAATGCTTTCTCTAATCATTCCACCTTTATGTAGATCATCTATCTCTATTTGGAACTCTTCTCTATCTCTCTGAGAATATCCTTTTTCAAATGTGCTTCCATTTATGGTGGCATCTGGATTTATGATGATTTGGTAATACGCCTTGTTTTTTCCCACTTTTCTATAGGGGTTGCTCTTGTTGTAGGAATTGGTAATTCCTTATTTTTGTCTTTTTCTATACCAAGGGATCTACTATCTATCTTTTTCTTTTTTCTTATTTCTTGGATTGCCAAGAGTTGTTATTTAGTTTGATCAACAATTTCTTGTGAAATTAATGGTACTTGTTTATAACATTTCTTGTCTGGACAAGTGCACTTATTTTTTAGAGGAGCAATAATTTTCTCTATTTCACCACACATAGTTGAGGAACACTATAGAGGGACCCATAATGGTTAACTTGCATAAAGTCAAATGCTCGTTATTGATATAAGAGCATAGTTTGGGTATCAAATTTGTGAGTGTGAGATAACTCCATCTTATTAATATATTGAACAAATGGCTGATACGTGCTAAGGAAGTCTTCCAATCAAAAGGCTTTCGATGAATTAATATGGTGGATTCATGATATAAAAGTCATAGGTGAATTCATTATTTCATATCTGAAAGTGAATAGGAATGGTCTGCAAGGGGAGCTCAAAACAATCTCAGTTAACAACTCATCCGGAGATAAGTTGTTTAACGGGATTAAAGTATTCGTCTGGGAAATCATTTTCTTTACAAATACTTGTGGTTCACCCTGTATCAATCATAGCAGCAAGTAGTCTAAATAATCCTTTGGTTCTAATTCGAGGATTTTTTTTAATTTGAATTCCATTTAAGGGAATTGGACTAATAGCTAGAGTTGTCTTAAGAGGACATTCATATATTAGTTCTTTTCCTTTAGCAATTCTTTTATTTATGTTATTACCGATTTCTTCATAATATTTTTTCTAGATCTATATTAAGCATGTAATCATGCTTAGTTCCATACATGGTGACGAATTATTGTCTCCAACATTCTTCATGGTAATGGAGTTTACATGCAATACCATGAATGACTTGAGTATATTGTGGTAAAACAATAGTCACAAGTAAAAGCTATATTTCTTTTCAAATTTGCACGTATGGCTTAAATTTGTTTAGCGTTGAGGTATTCTAATCATTTTATCTAGTTCTAAAGGTCGCCATACTTCTGTTAGGTTGCAATAGTAGCTGGCTTCTTCGTAATCTAGGTATATTCTTTCATGTATTTCTTCATAATGATCAATGGTGGTGATGATCCAATATTCTTGGAATTATTTTTCTTCATCAAAAGATGATTCTATATCTAACTCAGTTATGTATGCACTATATAAACTAGCATTGTCATCAACTCTGTAGTCTAATAATTCTATTTTATAGATGAGGCCTAAGTCTTATATATCAGCTTGGGTAAGCATAACTTCTACAAGTCTTACACTTGGCTTTTTATCTTTATCTTTTTTTTGAAAAGAATTTCTAGTAAGTGTCTAGTCTTTCTGCATATCCAACATTCATTCTTCGTATTGGATGATGTTGATTTTTGGTCTTCCCACTTCCTATAATTAGGAACTCGTTTCTTTGTGTCTGAATTCTTTTTTAAAACATATTTGTTTAGGAAATAATATCTTAATATTTTTAGGATTTTTAAAACTTGTTAATTTCTTAAATTTATATTTCTTATTGATCGGGTCTATGTGAGTTGTGGTTTTTACTTCCAATGCTTCTTTTTATGGACTTTAGAAGTGCTTCTTCCACATCCCTATTCGATAGGAGCTATATCTCTTTCATCCTTGATTGTGGCATATTTTAAAACGTTTCTTTAATGAGAGCATCTTATGCGCCTTTGCGTCTTTTTATTTTTATGTAATCTTTTGCGAAATTTATTGTTTCTTCAATAGTGTCTTCGTTAACATTATTAACTCCATGCCATTATCTGTATTCGTTAATAAGAAGATATCTGATAGCTAAGAGTTTTCGGAAATACTTGTCTTTGAGTGTTACAGTAAATTCTTTTATTTGGTAGTACAATGTCTCATTTATTATATTCATTGATCTTGTATATATTGCATATACTAAGTAAAGCTAGCTTAGTTTTTGCCACATCTATTTTTGATTTTTGGGCAAGATGGCTTACTCCAATGAATTTCTATGTATCAATTTACAGTTCTTTGATTTAATGTTTTATTAAATCTTGCTAATTTAGCTATGGTAGGGCGTCTGCTGCTGTTTTTAAACATTTTAAACAGCTTTTTTTGCAATTCCTTTTAATGATTGCTTAGCGTATCTTCTACAAGATTCGGCTTCCCAACTTTCGTTTGATGCAAAGCACATGTGCATCTGATCATGCCATTTTTAAGGCATTCTTTCTATCTTGTACATTATCTAGATTTAAGTAAATACCTACTGGATTAATAGCTATTGGAGCCAAGTTTTTTGTGCTTTGGAAATTTATAGTTGTTGTAGGTAAACTCTTGACATATTTTGGTCTTGTTCTAATAATACTTTCACTATAAATAGGAATATTTATAGATGCAGGTGTTTCAAATAACTGGGGCTAGCATTTAGAGGTTTCTTTAATGTTTGTTTTAGTATTGCTTCCCTCAGGGATTACTGTAGAAATAGGTAGCAACTGTTCTTCTTCATTTTTCAAGAGTCTTAGCCCTTGTTTAGTAAGTGTTTTTTTCTTATTTTTTTCTAACTTTTAAAAACTTAACTCAAAATCAACTCTACTTTTACACTTCCCAAAATTTATTTCACTTTACTTTCTCTCTCTAAAAAAACTTTTAAAACACCATAACTTTAAAGTCAAAAATCAAAATTAAATAAAAAATATATATTTAAAACAAACTCGTCGAGATCTATAAAATAAGATCCATTGTGACTATTTTTTGAAATTTTTTTATGAGATTTTTTAGTTGTTTGAAAAAAATTCAAACAAAAACCAAATCACTTTTTAGCATACTTTCAAATTTTACCAAACACCATATTTTAAAAACTCAACTTAAAAGCTCAACTCAAAACGTTAACCAAACAGGGCCTTAGCTTTTCTACGATTTCTTTCGTATCTTGAGAATTTCTTAAGTCTCTTATAAATTCACTAAATATAATGATATTGAATTTAGTTGATTTACTTCTTTTAAGATTACTTTTATAAGTCTTGTCAACAGTTTTCGATTCCAGCTTTTTCACATATGAGATCATGATTATCAATAAATCTCCTTAGGCTAAAGTTTGAAGCATGTTGTAGTAAGTTTGAAGTACTTAGTATACTACATTCTCCTTTTGAAGGATCATCAATTGTTGATTCTCCCATATTTCTAAATCTTGAGTTATTTGTTCGAATGCTTTTTGCTTTGAACCTTGGAAGAGTAAATTTTATATGTATATTGCTTGTGATATTGTCTTAGGCAATGTGTAAAGGCTCATTCTATAAAGCCTTTGTTTCTTCAAATTTTGGTAATTGCCAGAAAGTCTTAGCATGTTCTTTTATAGGTCCAGTATCTTTTTATAGTTTACGTATTATTGAAGTCTGATGTATTTGTTCTTACAATGATTTGTTCATTTACTGTTCATTTTGGAATACTTGGTTGCATTCCTTTAAAGGCGTTCTGAAAAAACATAACATAACTTTGAAATTTTATATTAATATTTGCGTCTGGTATAGCATAATCTCCATAGACAATGGCATATAAGATTACTTTAAAGTATTTTACTGTTGGTATAGTTATTGACAATCCCAGTGTGACATTGAAGTATCTTATATTGTCTGACATTTATAATTGGGCTATTCCAACAAGGCATTGTTGGAATTCATTCCATCTTTTGTCCACTAGACAACAACGGATGTTGATTCCATTTTGAGATCTATGAAGTCCTTGAATTCTTGCCTGCAAGAGTCCAAAACTTAGGAATTGGAAATTTCTATTCGTTCCTCTTGATCTTAACCACTTAGGTTCGAAGATTTGAGTTTTCGTATAATTCTTTTCGAGGATATGATTCTTACTACAATATGTCATATTGTAATTAGTAGTCTTAGGAATGGATCCTTCTCTAAATTGATTTATATATATGACTGGAGGAAGATGTTAATTATTTATGGATTCTTTTGCATATTTTCAGTCCATTTATTCCCATTCCTTACATTGAAGTGGTGTGAAATATTTTTTCTTTCCCGCAGGTTCTGTTGTTCGCGGAAGAGTCTTTAACTCTCTGGATCATCATATTTTGATGTCCAATGCTAGGAGTAAAACTAGCTACTCCTTTAGTTTTGTCTAGCCTGTCATCTCTAATTCTTCTGATTAAGGATTCATTTTTAATTGTGACAAATGGGGCTTCTTTGTTACAAGTAGTACTTTTTTTTTTCAATGGTTCTCTCAATTCTTTCTAGGGATTTTGAATAATCTTTTGATCTTTTGATTTGGCTAGTAAGGTTTTCTTTAAAGGCCACCTCGACTTTGTATATCTTATCATATAATTCTTCACTTATAGCTTTAGAATTTTCCACTAAAGAACTATTAACTTTTGTAATATATCTATTTAATTCTTGCATATTTTCATGTTCTAGATTATTTCTAGAAGTACTTTCTTCTATGAGTTTAGTTTATAAGGTTTTATCATTTTTGTCAATCTTATCAACATACATCAAAATGTGAGGTGTGTCTAAATCGGCTTGATTAGTCTGGCTAGGTTTTTCATAAATGATTTTTATTCCATTCTTGAATTCTTTTAACCGTTTTTCAACCATACCCGGATTTCTTTGAAGTTCTTTAATGATAAGTTCTTGAGTTTTAAATGGTTATTCCATTTATGGTCTAAATAATATGCTATGTTTTGTTGGAACTTAACAAAGTCATTGTAGAAGGTCTTTAATTCTTCAGTCTTAGCTTGTAAATCATTCTTCAAACTTTGTGTAAAGCTATACTTATAATCTTGAGTAGCTGCAATGGATGTGGAAATGAAATTTATTCTATCTAGAATACAAATTGTCGCTTTGTTAGTGTTATTGATTTCTAATTCTATAAATCTTTGAGTGAATCTTACATCTTTCACTTTATCTATTATCCTTCGATATAAGTATTATATGTCTTGAGGAATGATACCACTTGGTACTTCTTTCCAGTTTGAATTAACTATTTCCATGTTTATAGCTCTGGGAGATAGCTACATAATCTAGGTATAATTTTAGATTGTTCTGTTGCTAATCTTGTGATAAACGCATAATATTGTCATGTATAAGCTCTTTAGGGAGTCGCTTAACGCGTTTGTCGCTTTTATTTTTGCCTAATTAACCTCTTATCTCAAGATTAGTGTTTTAGCGAGTTTTGTATCTAACATTGTCCCGCTAGGTGTGCTTTTGTTGTGTTTCTATGTATTTATAGGCATAGGATGCAATGGCCTTCGAAGAATTGATCAAGCGCTAGTCAAAAGCTCGCAAAATGCTGATCTGAGGAATTTCTTAGAAGCATGATCGATTATGGGTATACCATGATCGATCATAGTGGAAAATTGCCCTTCAGGCAGCGGACCCCATGATCGATCATGGGTCTAGCATGATCGATCATGGCCTGGCAGGGACAGCCACCAACTCCTTCTTTTAGCCTTTTTTTGGGGATTTCTTGTCTAGAGATATTTTCCCTTGATTATTTTATTAGTTTTTGTACATCTTTGGCTAGTTTTTAGTCCAAGGGAAGGGGGGAGATAGATTATCTAGTTTTTACACTTGCAAGTTCTAAAGAGAAGGGAGAGCTATTTGTTCTTTGTTCTTCATTTCTCCATTGTAAGTTTTTGATTCATAAGAATGATTTCTTCTTCTATAATATTTGTTTTTGCATCTATTATGGAGTAGTCTGTTACTAAGGTTACGGAGGTTGGTTGCGATATGATTTTTGGTGATTAATGGCTCAATCCATGTTTAAAGTTTGATAAATGTTTGTGAATCCTTTGCTTCTTCAAATCTTTCATTATTTGAAGCTTTCTAGGTATTTTCATATTAAGTTAAGACTTCATATGCCTTGTATATTTAGTTCTTGGTTGTTTATGAACATACAACATATTTATATGGTTCTAGAAAGCTTGAAGTCTCTTTTCCCCATCCATGGAGTTTTTCCCTCTTCATAGAAATTATGAATAGTTCTTAAAACTCCATAGATGGATTATAAATTTGTTAGCTTATCTCTGATTCATTTATTAATATATTGAGTGCTTTTTACACATTACGTGATCCTTAGACTCTCTATTTTCTACCGTAAGTGATAAATGATGAGATGACAAATTTATCCCATAAACTTCGTTCTGTTTCATTGTTAGGATTCACCATCTAATTTCCGTTCTTTAAATCATGAGATTACATACACTTTCTTTATGATTAAATCTTTTTTTGATGAGTTTGTTATGATTACCTCGGATTGGCTTCATCGGGAATGGGTTGCTTTGCTTCACACCTGTAGTTAAGAGGTAGGAATGACAACCTCATTATTTATGGAATGTCGTTTGTCTCTTTCTAGATATAGCTTCAATCCGGGAATGTGTCGCCTTGCGTCGCACCCTTTGCTATCTGAAAAATGTATCAACATTCCCCATATCTCGAGAAACCTTATGTTGTAATCTTTGTATGAGCTAGGGATCACCGTCTCTTAAATCCTAACTAACCTCCACCTACCTTAGTGCCTTCTTATTGATTTGCACAACCGTTTTATATTTCCGTTGTTTCATAACCACACCAACTTACAGAAACCAGAAAACCATTTAATCCGTAATCCATTCCATTCCTGTTCACTTATCCCTGTGGTTCGACACTCGGACTTCCGAGACTATATTACGACTTGACGTGCCTACACTTGGGCTATATCAAAGCGCGTTATTTAAGATGCGCCAAGTTTTTGGCGCCGTTGCCGGGGAATAAGGCAAAAGGCGGATCTCGGGTTTTGTATAAAACCATTCTCTGTGAGTATCTCTCCATTTAATTAATTTATTTTTCTCCCTTATTCTTGTTAGATTTTGTAGATTTCCCAAGGAGCTTTCTGAATAGTCTTCCAAGCCCATGCAAGGGCGATTGTTCGTGGATATTCGAATTAGCCCCCCCACATCTCCAAGAATGGCAAACCAAGAAAGGGCAGCGGATCACGAGAGCGATAATGAAGGGGAAGGTGCCAACAATGTTCCTCCTGTTAGGACCATGAGGGACTACCTTCAACCACCTCGGGCAACTTTGAATTCGTGCATTGTGCTTCCCGCTGGCCAAGCCGGAGCTTTCTCTTTCAAACTGGGTATGCTTCAACATATCCCTTCTTTTCATGGTATGGAGTCGGAAAACCCATACTTACATTTGAAAGACTTTGAAGAAGTCTGCTCCACATTTCGTGAGGCAAATGTTAACGAGGATGTCATGCGTTTAAAAGTCTTCCCTTTCTCCCTAAAAGATAAAGGAAAAATTTAAGAAGGGCGATATCTAATTTTTCGCCAAAAGAAAATGGAACTTTTTATAAGTGTTGGGAAAGATACAAGGAACTTCTAAACACATGCCCTCACCATGGTCACGAAACTTGGAGCCTTGTTAGTTTTTTCTATAAATCTCTCACCCCTGATATGCGTACGTTTGTTGAGACCATGTGTAATGGTCAATTCTTGAGTAAGAATCCCGATGAGGCTTTATTGTATTTTGATGAATTAGCGGAAGGTGCTCAAAATTGGAACACCTATTCCGAGGAACCCAAAGCCAAAACTCAAGGAAGGGGTGGGTTGTACCAAGTGTCCAACGAGGATGACATGGGTGCGAGGTTATTCCAATTGTCTAAGAAAGTATAGGCAATGGAAGCAAGTAAATTTAAAGAGGTCAATGTAGTATCCTCGAGTCAGTTGTGTGTCATTTGTGAAAATTCAGGACACACTACCGAGGATTGCCCCACCATTCCCGCTTTCCGGGAAGTCCTCAAAAATTCTTCCCAAGTCAATGCCTTGAATCAGTACAACCAAAACCGAAACCAAAACGACCCATATTCTCAAAGGTACAATGAGGGATGGAAGAATCACCCCAATTTCAGTTGGGGAGGAAATCAAAGTCAGAACCACAACCAATATCATCAAAACCAAAGGCAACAACAACCTCAAAACTCTTTTGTTCCACCTCAGAATCAAAATCACAACCAAAACTTGGAAGCTTTGTTGAGATCATTTGTGGACAAAACGGATCGTGATGTGGGTGAGTTAAAAACTCAAATGTCTAAACTCACCACCGCCCTAGCTACCTAAGAGAAGGGAAAAATCCCCTCACAACCTTTAGTTAATCCTAGAGGTCAAGTTCAAGTCATAGAGGGAGGAGAGTCTAGCACCAAGTTAGAAGAACTCAAATCTATCACAATCTTAAGGAGTGGGAAAGAGGTAGACAAAACTATTGTTCCTAAAACCCCCAAGGTGGCGGACATAGTTGAGGCCACAAGAGTTGAGGAGGTTGTGAG
Source organism: Lonicera japonica (assembly GCA_021464415.1). Lineage (NCBI taxonomy): Eukaryota > Viridiplantae > Streptophyta > Magnoliopsida > Dipsacales > Caprifoliaceae > Lonicera > Lonicera japonica. Next base: position 35,116,447 of record CM038465.1, on the reverse strand, counting down.
TGAAGAAAAGAAGAGAGAGGAAGAGAAACAAGGAAAAGATGATCTCAAAAAAATCAAAAATGGGATCAAATTTCCATTTCCGGAGAGATTGAACCAACCGTCAAAATCTAATACCGAGATTTTGGATGTCTTTAGGCAAGTGAAAATCAACATTCCATTGCTTGACGCGGTCAAGCAAATACCTTCGTACGCTAAGTTCCTCAAGGACTTATGTACTACCAAACGAAGGATGAATGTCAAGAAAAAGGCCTTTATGGCGGAGCAAGTGAGCTCCATCATGCAAGGCACGAGAGCCCCCAAGTTCAAAGACCCCGGGTGTCCCACAATTTCGTGTGTCATAGGAAATTGTAGGGTAAAGAACGCATTGTTAGATTTGGGAGCAAGTGTTAATGTGCTCCCATATTCGGTTTATCAACAATTAGGGTTGGGTGAGTTAAAACCCACGAGAGTCACGATTCAATTAGCGGACCGGTCCGTTAAGATCCCAAGAGGGATAGTCGAGGATGTGCTTGTTCAAATCGACAAGTTTTATTTTTCGGTTGATTTTATCATCCTCGACATGCAACCTGTGTCGAATCACGCTAAGGAGATTCCGGTTATCCTTTGACGACCATTTCTTGCTACTTCAAACGCTATAATAACTTGCAAGAATGGAATTGTGAAGTTAGCATTTGGAAACATGACTCTAGAGCTAAATGTGTTCTCTTTGAGCAATCAAAGAGATGACGATGATGATGAGGAGAGTGAACACGTGAACATGATAGAGTCATGTATCCAAGACCACTTTGTGGCAAATTTCGAATCGGAGTCAACGGAAGGTTATCTAACCACTTCTGACGAACCCGAGGATTGTATGCAAGTGTTTTCTTTGTCTTACAAATAGGTTGAATGCTTGGAGAAAGAGGAAAACACAACATCGTCCACCAAAAAGTTTGAAGGACAAATGGATCTCAAGCTATTGCCTAGCAATTTGAAGTATGCCTTTTTAGGAGCTTCAAACACTTACCCTGTCATCATCTCGTCCGATCTCTCGGATGACCAAGAGGTAAGGTTGGTTAATTTGCTTGGTAAATACAAAAAAGCTTTTGGTTGGACTCTTGCTGACCTCCAAGGAATAAGCCCATTGATTTGTACACATAAAATTCACTTGGAGGATGGGCCAAAAACATCAAGGAAATTTCAACGCCGGTTGAATCCTAACATGCAAGAAGTGGTTAGGAACGAGGTGTTGAAATTGTTGGATGCAAAGATCATCTATCCAATCTCGGATAGTAAATGGGTTAGTCCAACTCAAGTGGTACCTAAAAAATCGGGTCTTACGGTAGTCAAGAACGAATCAAACGAGTTAATTCCACAAAGAGTCACCACCGGGTGGCGAATTTGTATTGACTACCGTAAACTCAATGAGGCAACTCGTAAAGATCATTTCCCACTCCCCTTTTTGGATCAAACTCTAGAAAGGGTAGCGGGTCATGAATATTACTCGTTCCTTGATGGGTTTTCCGGGTACAATCAAATTGAGATTGACCTAGATGATCAAGAAAAGACCACCTTTACATGTCCTTTTGGCACCTTCGCATATCGAAGAATGTCTTTTGGTTTATGTAATGCACTGGCCACTTTCCAACGGTGCATGCTAAGTATTTTTAGCGATATGGTGGAAAGGACTTTGGAAGTTTTTATGGATGACTTTACTGTCTATGGTAAGTCATTCGACAACTGCTTGACTAACCTGGAACAGGTCTTGGGAAGATGCGTGGAAAAACAATTGGTATTGAATTGGGAGAAGTGCCATTTTATGGTTACCAAGGGAATTGTTTTGGGGCACATCATTTCTTCAGAAGGAATCAAGGTGGATAAAGCTAAAATCGAATTGATTGCCAAACTTCCTACATCAAAAAATGTCAAAGATGTCCGATCTTTTCTAGGACTAGCCGGATTTTATAGGAGGTTTATCAAGAACTTCAGTTCCATTTCCAAGCCGATGTGTAATCTACTTCTCAAGGATGCACCCTTTGAGTGGGATACCAAGTGCGAGAAAGCATTCGTCTCTCTGAAGCATATGCTCACTACTGCGCCGATTATGCAGACACCGGACTGGAGCTTGCCATTCGAGCTCATGTGCGATGCAAGTGACTATGCGGTGGGAGCGGTTCTTGGTCAACGAAAAGACAAGAAACCGGGTGTGATATACTATGCAAGTAGGACTTTGAATGATGCGCAAATGAATTACACCACAACAGAGAAAGAGCTTCTAGCAATTGTTTTCGCCTTGGACAAGTTTCAATCCTACTTGATAGGATCGCCCATTGTTATTTTCACGGATCACGCGGCATTGAAATATTTGTTCACAAAGAAAGATGCCAAGCCGCGGCTTTTGAGGTGGATACTCTTGTTGCAAGAATTTCATTTGAGTATCAAGGACAAAAAGGGAATCGAGAATGTGATGGCCGATCATCTGTCCCGACTCACTTTTACGAACAACATTGAAGAAAGTCCGATTCAAGATTCATTTCCAGACGAGCAGTTGTTAGCAATCTCGACACTCCTATGGTATGCAGACATTGTAAATTATCTTGTAACTGACAAGATATCAAAGTCATGGGGTGCACAAGACAGAAAAAGGTTTTTGAGCGAAGTGTGTCGATTCTATTGGGATGAACCGTAGCTATTTAAGTATTGTGCGGATCAGATTATCCGGCGGTGCATCCCAGAGGAAGAAGTGGAGAGAGCTCTATCCTTCTGCCATTCTGAGGCTTGCGGAGGACATTTCTCGGCAAAGAAGACCACCGCGAAGATTTTGTAAAGTGGATTGTATTGGCCGTCGCTTTTTAAGGACGCACAACGCTTTTGCAAGGCATGCCAAAGATGCCAAATGCTTGGAGGAATCTAAAAGAGAAATATGATGCCACTTAACCCAATCTTGATGATTGAAATCTTTGATTGCTGGGGCATCAATTTTATGGGACCGTTCCCATCCTCCTACGGTAATCTTTACATTTTAGTTGCCGTAGATTATGTTTCAAAATGGGTGGAAGCCCAAGCGTGCAAGAAAAATGATCATAAAGTGGTGATCCAATTTCTGAAAGAACACATTCTTGCACGTTTTGGCACTCCCAAGGCAATAATAAGCGATGGCGGTACTCACTTTTGCAACAGACCATTTCAATCATTAATGCAAAAGTATGGTGTAAACCACAAAGTATCGCTCGCTTATCATCGTCAAACTAATGGTCAAGCCGAGTTGGCAAATAGGGAGATCAAACAGATCCTAGAGAAAACGGTAAACCCGAACCGCAAGGATTGGTTGTTAAGACTGACCGATGCACTTTAGGCTTACCGTACTGCGTATAAAACAACTCTAGATATGTCTCCTTATCGCATTGTGTACGGAAAACCATGTCATTTGCCAGTAGAGTTGGAACACAAATCATACTGGGCAACTAAGATGGTTAACTGTGATTTGAAAAAAGCCGGGCTTGACCGTAAGTTGCAAGTAGATGAAATTGAGGAATTAAGAAGAGATGCCTATGACAATGCAAAGATAAGCAAGGAACGTGCCAAAATTTTTCATGATAAATCATATTGAGAAAAGAATTTAAACTCGGGCACAAAGTTCTTGTTTATGATACTCGTCTGCATCTCTTCCCGGGAAAGTTGAAGTCTCGATGGACCGGCCCATACGTTGTCCGACACGTATTTCCTTTTGGGGCTGTGGAAATTGAGGATCCCAAAACTGGTTTCGTGTTCAAAGTGAACGGACAACTCCTTAAGCCGTTTTTGGAATTCCCACCTCGAGAGGAGTCCATCCTTCTCGAAGACCCGACTTATGCCTAACAAGCATGGGTCGATTTTTTAAATAATGTTTTTGTTAGTGTTTTTGAGTTTCAGGAATTGTCATCGGAGATTCGGGTGTCATTAAGTCTGAACGGATCAAGTTGAGGGGAGCAATAAGGTGTTTTAGAGCAAAGAGGGCAAAGAAAATTTTTCTAGCAGATTGGTCCATGATCGATCATGGTGGAAAATTTTTCTCAGGCAGTCAGAAGCATGATCGATCATGGGGGAAGAGGCATTTGGGCAGAAGGCAGCATGATCGATCATGGTATTAACATGATCGATCATTGTACAAAGTTAAGTTGGGCAGAATGACCCATGATCGATCATGGGTTAACCATGATCGATCATGGTCCCGTAATAAAACAGGGGAGCCGTTTCTAAACCCCCATTTCTCACTTCTCTTTCTCCCAAATCCTCTCTAAACCCTAGCCCCTCTTCCCTCATTGATCCCAAACCTTCCCCAAACACCATTTCCATCCTTCCCCACCTAGAATCAACCATCAAATCTCTAAATTTCAAACCCCAATCGCCAAACCCATCTCAAAACCCACTTTTCACTCTCTTCCCTCCAATTTTGATCCCTAACAACCCGAATCTCCAAATTTCTCATCTATACCTCCTCTAAAGCATCACAGAAGTCCGTTATGGCTTCCTCTAACCTTCCTACTAAGCCACTTGTCATTGAAGCCGCAAGGGATGGCTATCGCGTATTTCGAAGCCGCCAAGAGTTTGAATGGTGGAACTATGCCTTCAAGACGAGGACAGTGGTGATAGAGAGGCCGGTCTACATTGGTACGCTGGACGATTTCCCCCAAAGAGCAACGTTTGAACGATATCCAGAATGGATTACCTACTTGCGTGAACAAGGTACTCAATGTAATCTCTCCATTTGTCGTGAATTTGTTGCAAGTTTAATCCCAGTTCCAAATACCCTGTATGCATATGTTGCTCATGTTTGAGGGAAAACGGTCCATTTTAACCTCGAGGTTTTGAGCGAGATTACGAGAATCCCGGCCTTACCACCCAATGCTCATGACCTCCCTTATTCGGATGGTACCCCTTATGTAGAGCCAACGGCTAATGATTTAGCCAAATTTCTAACCAGTGAACCTAGGGAATGGATTGGGAATCAATTGGATAGGAATAACATACTCGAGCCCTTTAGGACTCTTTGGCAAGTAGTTGCCAACGCTTTGGACCCGACTTCACACACCCAACACATGTACCCTTCTCAAGCGTATGTGCTATACGCTATTGCAACAAACAAGCGGTGTTGCCTGTTGCGTCATATCATTGGGCGAATTGCGAGAATAATAGACTTGGTCGCCCACAATGAAACAATCAAATTTGGGTCTTTAATCACTAAGGTATGTTTGCGAGAGGGGGTGACTGAGAGAGATGAGGATGTGAAGAAAATGCCTCGAGCACCACTTAACCGATCGACCCAAACTCGAGCCGCTGGTCAATTGAGGAACCGGCCAAGTTCTTCAACCTCACCTCCTCAAGTTGAGTCTGAAGAAGAGGGGGCGGAAGAAGCAGGAGCAGATCTCCAAGGCCCCTCAAGGCGGAGAAGACGGGAAAGCTCTGGGCCGGTAGATGACACTAGGGAATTCATGAGAGAGCAGTTTGAGCAGATGACTGTTTTGATGCAGACTGGGTTTGCTAGCATAAATGAGAGGGTTGAGATTATGGTATTGCGTCAGGACCGTTTGGAGGCAGATTTTGCAGCTCAGGTCGAGGAACGAGTTGCAGCTCAGATGGCGACCCAGCAGGAGTTCATACGCCAGCAGTTCGAGGCGTTGTATGGTCGTTTTCCCCCACCTCTCGACATGTGATGATATTTGCTAATCCTGGAAACTCTTTAAGTACCTATATTTATGCTTAGTTTTACTTTATTTCTTTTGGGTTGTATTAGAATTTAGACTTGATATTAACATTAGAACTTGGTTTTAATGGTTGAATGTTAGGTTTTTTTTTGCTTTTAGATTCTAATTCTAACCCGTTTTGCGTATACTTGTTTATCTCTTATTTTTGTCTCATGGAAAGCAAAGCCAAAGTAGACCTTCCGTGCATTTTTATTGTTCTCTTTCCATTGAGGACAATGTTTCTTTCAGGTTGAGGGGGGTACGTTATTTTGTGATTATTTTGTTTTGGCTTGCTATTGTTTAGTTCCATGAGTTGAGGAGATGTGTTCATTTTTTTTTGAGAAGTTTGAAAAGTGATGATTGATTGATTTTTTTTGTTCAATGAAGACTGGTGTTTCATTAGCTTTTGGCATGAATTCGTTGATTCAGATAGGAATTTGAATGATAATCTAAATTGCCTTGCTTCAATTAGTCTCGCATCCCGTCATATTTGCCTGTTCCGCATGCTAGATTGATTTGGTTTTTCCCAATTCGGTTGTAACACTTAGATTTATTTTCATTGAGAGAAGAGAAATTTTTGTCCAAAAATGATGGAAGCTCTTTCGAAAAGATCCTCCAATGAGAGGACCAAAGCATAGCAGTTTGATAACTTGGATGACTTTTATCCTAATATTGACTTAAAGCTTCACTTGACTAAATCTTAAGTCTCTTTGTCTAATATTATGGATGGGTATAGGTTACCATATGGGAAAAGGTGAATAGCTTCCTTCGAGCTCCAATGAATGAGCAAGTTATGTAAATTTCTTAAGTGAGACCGCTGCCCCCCATAGAGATGAAACCCCCCCTGATCTAATTTAGCAAAAATTTCCAAGAAAAGATAAAGAAAGTGCCTAGAATTGACAAATCTTTGAGCTTTCATTTTTGAAAAAGTTCTCTCCTCCTTCTCGAATGATTATGACTCTTTGTGTTTATATTGAATTGCTTGAATCGAAATCTTGTATGTGAGCATTGGAGAATCTGGGATTGCGTTCTAAAGGAGATAGGCGAATTAGATGATCATTCAAAAATCCATCGTTCTGGAAAGTTGATAGTAATGCCTCTTGCTTTGCATTTTGAAACTTGAATCTTCACTCCCTTGTCATTCATTATGATCTAACTTCTAATGTTTGTAGGTATCATTTCTGAAAACCTTCACGAGATGCAACTCGTCTTCTTTGAGAACTTAGAAGTTAACATATTTTTGTATAGTATATTAATTTTTGTAATTATATACTTTTTGTCTTGCTAAGGGACTAGCAAGAGATAAGTTGAGGGGAGTTGATAAACGCATAATAATGTCATGTATAAGCTCTTTAGGGAGTCGCTTGACGCGTTTGTCGCTTTTATTTTTGCCTAATTAACCTCTTATCTCAAGATTAGTGTTTTCACGAGTTTTGTATCTAACATCATCCCGCTAGGTGTGCTTTTGTTGTGTTTCTATGTGTTTATAGGCATAGGATGCAATGGCCTTCGAAGAATTTATCAAGCGCTAGTCAAAAGCTCGCAAAATGCTGATCTAAGGAATTTCCCAGAAGCATGATCGATCATGGGTATACCATGATCGATCATGGGCATACCATGATTGATCATGGTGCAAAATTGCCCTTCAGGCAGAGGACCCCATGATCAATCATGGGTCTAGCATGATCGATCATGGCCTGTCGGGGACAGCCACCAACTCCTTCTTTTAGCCTTTTTTTGGGGATTTCTTGTCTAGAGATATTTTCCCTTGATTATTTTATTAGTTTTTGTACATCTTTGGCTAGTTTTTAGTCCAAGGGAAGGGGGGAGATAGATTATCTAGTTTTTACACTTGCAAGTTCTAGAGAGAAGGGAGAGCTATTTGTTCTTTGTTCTTCATTTCTCCATTATAAGTTTTTGATTTATAAGAATGATTTCTTCTTCTATAATATTTGTTATTGCATCTATTATGGAGTAGTCTATTACTAAGGTTACGGAGGTTGGTTGCGATATGATTTTTGGTGATTAATGGCTCAATCCATGTTTAAAGTTTGATAAATGTTTGTGAATCCTTTGCTTCTTCAAATCTTTCATTATTTGAAGCTTTCTAGGTATTTTCATATTAAGTTAAGACTTCATATGCCTTGTATATTTAGTTCTTGGTTGTTTATGAACATACAACATATTTATATGGTTCTAGAAAGCTTGAAGTCTCTTTTCCCCATCCATGGAGTTTTTCCCTCTTCATAGAAATTATGAATAGTTCTTAAAACTCCATAGATGGATTATAAATTTGTTAGACTCCCTATTTTCTACCGTAAGTGATAAATGATGAGATGACAAATTTATCCCATAAACTTCGTTCCGTTTCATTGTTAGGATTCACCATCTAATTTTCGTTCTTTAAATCATGAGATTACATACACTTGCTTTATGATTAAATCTTTTTACGATGAGTTTGTTATGATTACCTCGGATTGGCTTCATCGGGAATGGGTTGCTTTGCTTCACACCCGTAGCTAAGAGATAGGAATGACAACCTCGTCATTTGTGGAATGTCGTTTGTCTCTTTCTAGATATAGCTTCAATCCGGGAATGTGTCGCCTTGCGTCGCACCCTTTGCTATTTGAAAGATGTATCAACATTCCCCATATCTCGAGAGACCTTGTGTTGTAATCTTTGTATGAGCTAGGGATCACCGTCTCTTAAATCCTAACTAACCTCCACCTACCTTAGTGCCTTCTTATTGATTTGCACAACCGTTTTATATTTCCTTTGTTTCACAACCACACCAACTTACAGAAACCAGAAAACCATTTAATCCGTAATCCATTCCATTCCTTTTCACTTATCCCTGTGGTTCGACACTCGGACTTCCGAGACTATATTACAACTTGACGTGCCTGCACTTGGGTTATATCAAAGCGCGTTATTTAAGATGCGTCATCTTGTTAACTCAGAGTCAAAATGTCGAGTTTATATTGTCAGGTCAACGGATTTTGTTTCTAGAGAAGAATCTTTCTTATAAATTCGCTATTTGCAAATAGTCTTTGTTTCTTTGGTAGTAGAAAGGATTTATCTCAAGGTTGCAACAACATCCAAAGGGATTTGTTAATTTATAATTTTAATCTATTCCGTGATATGTTTGGTTTCTAAATCGAAGATTCGATGTTTGATAAAATCTTTATGGGTTTGTTGCAAAACTAATAAAAGATATTGGTTTTGGTCTTATGTCTGCAGATGCTTGTTTGCTTTATGCATGTCTTAAAGGTATGTGTGTTATATGAGAACAACCTTCATTCTATATAGATAAACACCCTAGGTTAGCGATGGCTGCAATTGGCATGTGGAGATGGTATGATGAGCATAGAGGAGGAGATATTTGTATCAATCGATTGGATGATAAAAGGAGAGATTTATATTGAGCGATTGGATGGAGGAGTAGAGAGAGATCTCCCTAATTTTGATTTCGATGGTGATGGTGGCAAGTTTAGGGTTTGAGCACATCTGGTTGGTCGAGTTGAAGTACGGGTTTTATTATTCAGTTAATCTCCTTCATATTTACATCGGCTTACTAGTACCTGTGAAGAATACCGTCAATTTTTAAAAGCCTGTGGTATTTAGATCCCTTAGAATCTTGTTATGACAGTTGCCATCTAAGCATGATAAATCCATTTCTAAACGCGTGGTAAACATCCCTTTTTCTTCTAGTGAATGCTTAGTCCACTTACTTTTAAGCATTTATTTTTTTGAATTAGCAGAGGCACTCTAGTCCGCAGTTACCAATAAGTGCTAAATGATCCACATTGAAGAAAATATGCATACAAAGACAGAATATTTGGTTTTAGCTTTGAAAAGACGAGTTACTAAAGAGCGTAAAATGACTGAGATTCAAATAGTTATTCAACCTATTAAATTAGTTAGAGTGCTTAGAAGTTGGACCCATCTGGCGTACAGTTATCATTTGTGGGTTGTTAGAAAGCGCCATTAGATTTTCCTTTAGTTTTATGGCTAAGCTTCTCCAGCTTAGTTTTCGAAATTGTTTCTTTTTGCAAATGGACTTATTTTGTTATCCACCGAATTTGGGCTTTTCAATCCTATATTTTTTTTTATGATATTTCGCTCTAAACACTTTAGGTCCTAAAGCTATCGTTCCACAAAAACATTGAACACGAATGAGTACTCCTATATTTAGGAACATACAAATTTTATTTTACATTAATGATCAATTTGATAAATAACATCAAAATTTAGTCCGAAAAACGATGTATTTTTGTGATGTGTTGGAAAATAAGTTGAAAGTTGAGGTGAGATGTTCTCTTACTTTTTGGCTTTTTGCATGGAAAATTGTTCTTTGGATGTTGGTGAGGAAAAAAATTCTAGGAAAAATTAAGAAGGATGGAGGACTTCTACTCATAAAAATAAATATGAGATGGAGAGTATCGAGAGTATCTCACCACTTCTCTTAGCTTATTTTTTAATCACATCAAATTTTATTTATTTATTTATGTAATTCAAAAGAAATAACTATTCCAGATCTTGATTAATGTCATTGAAATGAAGTCTAATAAAGTCATCAAAACAAGCATTAACTAGTACTTCAAAATTTGGCGATCCCCAATTCAAGTTATTGATAGTTTACCCTATAGCTTACCCTCTTAAAGCTCGACGACTTTTGTACTTCTTAAAGGTTGCTTTGTTTTTAATTTAGTCTAAAACTCAACCCGCTATTAGATTTTTGGACAGAATATGCCACGTATCACTTTGATCTTCAAACCACGTTAGTTGAACATGTCATTTTCCGTTCAAGAAACAAACGACACATTGGATTTTGGAGTAAAGTTAAAATGAGGATAAACATTAAGGACGAGTATGATGCAAAATAAAATTCATGGATGAAAATGAAAAAAGGTTCAAACTGTAAGGGTATGTTCGACCTTTTCATACATATACATTGAAATTCATAGAAACACTTAAAGGTCCTCTTCTTGGTAGTTATGGTATGCTTTCTCCTGCCGGGTCATCCTTTAATACAAGAATGAGACTTATTCAAGCAAGCTATTATGTCTATGAACATTTACACCAAAATAAATTTTTTTTCCAAGTAATAAATATCCAGGAAAAAATTTATTAAAATTTACCGCTTTAACATTATATAATTGAAAGCACAACTACTTTGACGAGCTCTCGGAGCCATGATCTACAACTTGATAATATTTTACAAGTTATTTTAGACTAGTTAGTTAAGGGAATTTTTTAATCTTCTACAACGATTGAAGAAGACCTGAGAGAAGTTTCAAAGCAATTATAGCTCGTAAAAAATGGAGCATGGCAAAAGATAAATTAAGTGTTAGGTTTTAGGGGAGTAAATTATGTTTAAGTATTAATATTTTAGGAGTTTCTAAAATAATGGAAATGAGAGATGGAAGAAGGGGATGAAAGGGGGGAAATTATGATGGAGGAATAGTATTTCTGACCGGCGGAGGAAGAAGAATGTGACAGAGGGATTAATTGATTTTTTTTTTTAGTCAAGAAGTAATTAATTGTTGAAAGATGAATTTGTGGCTATGTATAAATGTATGAAAACTGAAAAGAGTGTAATAACGAGAGAGAGAGAGAGAGAGAGAGAGAGAGAGAGGGGGGGAGGACTGATGACCTTGACAAAATGTGTTTTTAAATATACTCATATTGTTATTCTTCTTATTTTTATAAAAATTAAAGTCCAAATTAAAATAATCTAAAAAAAATAGGCTAAGATCCTTTCTTACCCCCATTTCTCCTTTAACAAAAAATCATCGCATATTATTTTTTAGTTATTTTTAATGTACCTACTAATTTATTTATTTCACCTCACTAAAATTTTTATTTGTTTCACCTAAAAATATATATGAGCTTACCTTAATTTTATCGTAATACTTACCCCTACTATATTTGTTTTCTTTTCGTTTCTTCTTAGTCCATGCTCTGCCATCGGCAAAATTAATACATAAGTTTTGCGTTACTCCCGGTAGCAAAAGCTAAAGAAATTATGTGCAATCAAAACCAATATTTCTTTTTCATTTTCAATTTTAACGCTAGAAAACTGCACGACTCTTTATACGTACATACATACATATATTAAAACTCTAATTAAGAGAAGTAATACTTGGGATATAACTTAAATTTTTTATTTTTTTACAACAATTACTAGTATATTTCTAGATATATGGATTTAAAATATTTCTTAATTGTTATTCAATTGATTAAATCTTTTTGTTAATTGAATAATGATTACCCAAATGATCATTGCATTAATTATATTGTATTAATTTGATTCAGTATTATGGATTGAAATCTAATGGATAGATGCTTAGAATATAATTTTACTTAATGATATATACGATAAAGAAAAACAAGTTTGATGATTAGAATATGCCATGCTAATGATCAAATGTCTATTTTGCCTAAAATAAATTTAAAAGATTTTTTTTTATGAACTAGTTTCATAACATAAAGTGAATTGTTATGAATTGTATTTGACATTTATTTATACAACATAAAAGTTATATTATTTTTGTTATGTTTCCCAAATTTAATTGTGTAATTTTTTAATAATTAGTAAAATATAAAAAGTGATGAGTTATAATTGCATAATGATTACTGTGAGAATCCGCAAATGCGGCCCCCCGGGTCTCGTCCCCGTTGGTGGTGGGGGTCATGGGACGTCGGAACTGATTCCGTCGTTCCATTTGCTGGAGCGTTTTCGTTGATTCATATCAAGTGTCCCTACGTTCTATTTCTAGATGCAAGGGGGTTCATTCAGAGTCGCCAGTACGTTTTACGAGAAAACGGACAAAAAAGGTCGTGTAAGAGGAAAGGCTATAGACAAGCCTTTCTTTACACGTTTGTCTGCGAAACCGGGATTCTTATAGGGTTCGGAAACTATATTACGGTTTGGGAAGGTGTTAAGCACCCATTCCGCCCTTTCGGTCTCTAGTGGTCTTATATGTTTATTCTATGTTGAAAAACTTGGATGCTTTTACCGACAGTCTACTACTTTCTAAATAAATAATAAAAAAAAAACCTAATTTGGGAAAACGGGGAAAGGAATGAAAACCTTTGTGTTCCGAGATCCGATGTTTTTATATTTAAAAGATGTAATGATAAATGACAAAAACCTTTTATTTTTGAAAGAGTATTCCGTATTATTTCCTCAGATAATGACGGTTTTCTCGAGTTGTGATTATTTTGAAAAAGGTTCGGATCTTTATGTCGGGACTAATTCAATATGGAATTTGAACTCTTTGAGGAGAGTTTATCAGACACGTCGCAGTCTATGGAAAAGACAAGATATGTGGATTTTAATTCCTAGATAAGTCTTTATCGGTCCGGGGTTTGAAAACAGGGTTTATCCGGACGATAATGTACTTACTCTTCTGGTTTTGAAAGTAGTTTTATCAGGGTCTTTTGTTTTGAAAACGGTAGACTATTGGTAACTTGACAATAAGTTTATTCAAATAAAACGTGGACAGAATAACAGAAGTAAAACAAGTACACAGATATCTAATCTTAAATACTAGAAGGGACTTTCTTTACCTTCCCGACGAGAATAATAATAAGAAAGAAAATATAATACGGCAGAGGGATCTCCGGCGATAATAATCTTCTCTTTCTTTAGATATTTCCGAGAAATCGATTCCGGAGACGGGACACGTCGAGTGTCGAGGATAGATTCGATAATTCTTCAGAAATAAGATAATAGTAGAAAAGTGCTTGATAAAAATCAAATCTAAAGCTCCAAATTCTCAGATTCCCATTGCTGCCTCTTGAACCCTTGGGGGTGTTGGCCTATTTATACTGCTCGGGAGAGATTGTCGCGCGACATTTCCTTAAAAAAGGAGAATGTCGCGCGACATTGTGATATGTCGCGCGACATACGGGAATGTCGCGCGACAAACGGCTGAAGTGATGGTTCTGACAGATTGATGTGTCAGAAAGTGGTTGGTCTGGTGCAGAGGGGGAATGTCGTGCGACATAGTGGAATTGTCGCGCAACATATCAGGGATTGTCGCGCGACAATGTGATATGTCGTGCGACAATCTCTCTAAAGAACAAGTTTGTCGGGCGACAAACCCTCCTAGTGTAGTACCGGGTCCTCGGGTGGGTCCCGGACCCAAAATAGTAGTTCTCGGAGGTCGTTAGGGTTCTTGCGGGGGTCACGGATCGGGGTGTCTACAGACCCTCTCGACTCAAGCTCCTTGCTTGCAAGGAATTGAGGCGACTGGAAGAGACCTTGATCCATGGCTCCCGCAGGAACTCTAAGAAAGTGTATGCGTATAGACGTACTTGTGAGTGCCTCCGGAGAGGGCTTGGCGATTGGTTTGCCTCCGCAGAGGGCTCGTGTTACCTCATTGCCCCTTTCGAGGACCTTCATTTGTTCCACTTTGCGCCTCAGATGGGAGGACTACCGTATGCCTCTCTAGGAGGGCTTCGCCTCAGGTGGGAGGACTACCGTTCGTGCCTCTCTGGGAGGGCTTCGCCTCAGGTGGGAGGACTACCGTTGCTACACCGTGCCTCTCTGGGAGGGCTTTTTAGATCTTCTCGCCTCATGTGGGAGGACTACCATTGTGCCTCTCTGGGAGGGCTTCGCCTCAGGTGGGAGGACTACCGTTCGTGCCTCTCTGGGAGGGCTTTGCCTCAGGTGGGAGGACTACCGTTCGTGCCTCTCTGGGAGGGCTTCGCCTTCAGGTGGGAGGACTACCATTGTGCCTCTCTGGGAAGGCTTCGCCTCAGGTGGGAGGACTACAGTTCGTGCCTCTCTGGGAGGGCTTCGCCTCAGGTGGGAGGACTACCGTTGTGCCTCTCTGGGAGGGCTTCGCCTCAGGTGGGAGGACTACCGTTGTGCCTCTCTGGGAGGGCTTCTAGATCTGAAAGAAGAAGGAAAAAATGCCTCTGGGAGGACTTTCATGAGTAACTTTTGCCTCTGGAGAGGGCTTGTGATTTTGTGTATTGCCTCCGGAGAGGGCTTGTGTTGGTGAATTGCCCCTCTTAGACTGCTAGAGTGAAAGAGAGTAGATTTTGCGAAGGTAAAAAGAACTTCTCAGGGTCTATTCGGGATGTCCGTTTCCCTGTATCTTTCTGAACTTTACTCTCATGTTTTCCTCGAGTGAAGATGTTTCACTCAGAAGGCAGTTTTCGGATTTCTTTGCTCTCCGCAGAGTGATGGTCCGAGGTTTTCCAAATCATCTCTTCTGTATCGTGCTGAAAAGAAAATTTGTTTGAAAGTTCAATCTCTGATCTTTATTCTTTTCTTAGTTTTCTCTTTTGGTGGGCCCACATCGTTTTCTGTTTTTTCGATGCCCTTATTTCTCCCTCTTTTGGGAAAGACTTTTCCTGGCCCTCTCTGTTTTTGACCAGGAGTCTTTTCATCCCTTTGTCGTGATCAGGAGCCTTACTCACCCAAAACGAAGCCCTGAGCCGGTCTTGGCCTAGCTATCACTTTCGGTGTGGCTCTCCCTGTCACTCTGCATTTCTGTTTCTCTCGCTCGCTTTGGGCGTTCATACGGGTTATTTCTCTTTTCTACTTTTTCAATTTTTTTCCATTCCCGTTTTATCGTGGCATTCTGCCTTTTCTCTTTATTTGATGGTCTCGGTCCTTCTGTAAGATCAGAGACTACTTTTAATCGCGGCATTCTGTTTTCGCATTTTTTCGGAGAGATGATTTGGAAGTTTTCTCTTTGAACTTTTTATCATGGGTGTGCGGTTTTTAGCAATTTTCCGAAAACTGCTTCTCCGAAGTGCCTCTGCAGAAGATAAAATGAGACAGAGGTCAAAAAATCAGGGAGGAGGGGGATTGTCGCGCGACATTTCGGTGCCTGGCTCTTTGTCGCGCGACAATGTGGCCATTTGTCGCGCGACAAACTGACCCACCATATAAACCCCTTGCTGAGCTCATTCCACCTCATTCTCTCCTTTCTCTTTCTCTCTCTAGCTCTCTTTTTCTCTCTTTTCTTCTCTCCCAAGCGCGGAAGCTCTGCCGTGTTTTTGACTTTTCCGACCTTTTCACACATATTCTACCTATATCGATGGACCCTGCTCATCTCGACCGATTGGAGGGTGACCAGGAGGAGGTCACCTTTACTGACGCTCAGGGCGTTCTTCGCTGCAGCCCTCATCACGACGACTGGGCGGACTTGGACTGGTATGATGAGGATGGGATAGACCGCGGTCGGGCGGTGGTCTATCGGGATGCTATCCGAGCTGCTCCGGTCCCGGACGTCCCGTGGCTTTTGATGGAGCCCGTTTCTCACGAGATTCGTCGTCGATCTCTGGTATGTCTTCTTTCGTGCATTTATTTGTTCTGCTTCTTGTCGTTTCCTGTATTCGTTTTAGATAATGTTAGTATGCATGTCTGACTAGGAATAACGCCCGATTTTTAGCGAACACATACTTTTACCTGTGATACCTCTTAGTTTAGAAAATTACATAATGTACCCCCATAACTCTATAACTCTCATAATTACACCAAAGTACCCTCAGGTTTTGAAAATTACATAATTTACCCTTATAACCCCTATAACTCTCATAATTACACCAAAGTACCCTCAGGTTTTGGAAATTACATATTTTACCCTTATAACCCTATAACTCTCATAATTACACCAAAGTACCCTCAGGTTTTTGGAAATTACATAATTTACCCTTATAACCCCATAACTCTCATAATTGCACCAAAGTACCCTCAGGTTTTGGAAATTACATAATTTACCCTTATAACCCTATAACTCTCATAATTATACCGAAGTACCCTCATAACCCCATACTCGTTCCTTTGTCTGCAGTGGGTTGGCCGCGGTTGGGGTTCCCCCAACGCTATATCTTCGGAGTGGCGACGGGCACCGGCCCCTGTCCAGGAGTTGATTCTCGCGACTCCTTTTGGCTCCCTCTTCGACGCCCTCCCAGAGCGAGTATCTAGGGCGACAGTTTTAGTATCGGCTCTGGCTTGCCACTGGTGGGACACCACCCATACCTTTCACTGGAGCTGGGGGGAGATGACGATGACCCCCCTCGATTTGTTTGCTTTGACCGGGATCCCTTCAGGGGGGGTCCCCATCCAGATCGACGTCCCCTTGCGTCTGACAGCCGAGGGCATTGTTAGTTCATTAGGATGGTTTCCGGAGCGACGGAGTTCCGGCGACACGATTCCTCGGGGCGTCTTGGTTACGCGGTTAGCCACAGAGAGGGCTCGACTAGCTGCTTCAGGGGTTCCTATGACCCGTCAGGAGGCGCGCCAGTATGCCCGCGTCCTCCTTCTACTGACACTTCATGATCTATTCGAGGCTCGTGGTGGGGACACGGCTCATCTTTGGTGGTTGCCCTATCTTCGGGACTTCAGCCTCATGTTTGACTACGACTGGGGAGGTTTCATTCTTGCAGTCCTTTACGATGCCATGGACCAGGTCTCTCGTCATTTAGCCCTGAACCTCAAGGGCTTTTCTTTGCTGTGGGAGGTACATTTTTTAGTCTTTCTGTCTTTGCTTCAGTTCTTTGCTCATTACTTGTTGATCATTGCTGATTTCTTCTATCTTTCCTTTTCAGAGCTGGTTTGTAGCTTATACCCGTCTGGGTCGCGCCCAGGTGGATCTCCTCGTTGAGAACGAGGACCAGTTCCCTTTTCTCCGCCGATTCATCGCGGGGAACTATAGGGCTCCCTATGTATACCGGACTCGGGAGACCGGAGGAGCTGCTGTCCATGACCTGCGGGAGGAGCAGGTAAGAATATTTTTAGTTTTCTTGCTTTTCAATAGTCAGATAGAGTAGAATATATAAAATACTGAAATAAAATCTTATTCTCTTTTCAGATTGAGTGGGCCCCTTGGGGTGATCTGGGTCCTCATCATGGGTATGGTCGTGCTCTGACCGCCTCGAGGACCAGGCGGCTTATCCGGGATGAGTACGGCCTTCTCTTCTACTTGGGTGAGAGGGTCATTCGTCAGCACACGCCATCCCAGTGGCCTCGTGTTCCATTGTTCCCTCCTGTTCTGATGAGGCGGACGGGCGAGATCGACCCGGTGACGGTGCAGGCTTTGGTTGACGGACTCGGCTTCCAGACGTTCGTCGAGGAGGGAGACTATGCTATTTTTGCTGCCCGTTACCTGATGAGGGAGCCGAAGGGGACTCGGGGACGGGTCTTCTATGAGAGGTATCGGGCATTGGGGGGTGATCCTCATTATATACGGGGACAGACCCATTTAGCTAGGGTGGTTCCGGGTCATCTGCCACCTGTCCCCGATCAGAGGGACAACATTCCGGATTCTGAGGATGAGGATCCTGAGGGAGAGAGGGATGTTCCTGCTGCGGCTGAGGGCGGCGGTCGGCCAGAGGGCGAGGGAGGTGATGCGACAGCCGTTCCGGAGCCGTCACCTCAGGCGACACCTGCGGGGGAGCAGCGCGCTGAGGGCTTCGAGTTTCCCACCGGCCCTTCCGTGTCTCCGGGGGGCCTTTTTGCTGCTGCTGAGGCTGCTGAGGGGAGAGCGGGATTTTCTGAGAGGTCCTGGGAGCCCGCGGACCTTGGGGCAGATTTTGATCAGTTTGGGCGGACTCCTCCCGCGGCGGCGACTACTCCTTCTAGTGGGGTACCTCCTTTGGGGGCGACGGCCATGGTGGATCCTCCGGGGGTCCGAACATACGCTACGTTGACCCCTCTACCGGCGACTGTCATGGGGCCTCCCGCCCGATCTCCGGGCTTTGGTGGCTCATCCTCTCGTCCACCCTTGTTCCCCATTCGTGAGGAGGGAGGGTCTTCTTCTGCAGCTGCTCCTGCGGGGTCATCTATTTCGTGGGTAGATCTACCTCCACTCCCCAGAGATATTTCTTATGTCGGCGCGGGCCTATGTCGATATTCTGTCCCGGAGTATCCCCTTCCCGAGGATACTTTTGATTTCTTGGGTGGTCGTTCTGATGATGAGGTATCTTCTTCAACTTCTCCTGATACTTTCATGTTTATATCTATTTATTTTGACTGTGCTGATTCTCCTTTTATTGTATGTCTTTTTTACAGAGAGTGGGTGTACGGGTGGCAGATCTTCGGGCTTGGTATGCCCAGTATTTCTACAGCTGGAACCTGCTCCAGTACGTCGGTCGAGACCCTCCAGCCTACATGCGTGACTATCAGAGGGCTATCGACATCTCTTTACGGCCGGACGACCCCCTGACTTCCTCCCATGCCCGGACGGATTCTTGGAGGAGCAGTAGTCGGACTTCCAGGCGTTCCCGATCGTCGGTGATCCGTCCTACGGCACCGGTTCAGTCTACGGGGCCTTCTCAGGCGGCAGTTCCTCCTGTTCCCGGCGTCCCAGTTGTTGATCTTACCCCTGAGGAGGGCTCGGGAGATAGTGGGAGCGTGTCGAAACGCGCCCGAGTAGATTAGTTTTCCCTTTCTGCACTAAGTTGTTAGTTTTGGACAGATGTGCTTAGACAGATATTTAAAACTGTTCTTTTATTGGTTTTATAAAATATTTTTATCTGTGTTTGATTTATACTTTTATTATCTGTCTGTGCAAGATATATACATATATATATAAGAGTCGGTAATTTAAAAGTCGTACCTTCTAGTGTAGTGATACTTATGTTTCCTGCAAAAAAGAACAAAGTGAGAACAGAAAAGCATCCAGAAGTGATTCTTTTGGCAAAGATGACCATTATGTATAAGAAAAAAGTAGGGTGCCCCCCAGATGGGTTTGTCGCGCGACAATCCCTCCTGGTCATGGGTTTGTCGCGCGACACTTCCCCCTGAAAATGGGTTTGTCGCGCGACAAACAGGTACAGGACCCTCTTTTTTGCTATAAATACCCCCATCTTCCTTCCTTCATCCCCACACCTCTCCAAAATGTCTTCCTACCGTACCAACTCTGATTTTTCTTATGTTAAAGCTCGAGATGCTTTGATATCTTCTGAAAATGGTTTGAACTTTGGTGCATTCAGTCCTTTGGCGGGCTGGTGCCATCGTCCTGTAGATTTCTCCTTTCTGTTAGGTGCTTTGTATTTCTGGAGTCCTGCGGACCATCTCTTCCGTTTTGGACTAGATGAGCTCTGCCCAACCTATGAGGAGTTCTCCTGGCTGTTACGTTCTGACGTTCGTCTCCCGATGGCAGTTCCTATAGAAGGAATCGGTCCCCGCGACATGCTAATTGCTTTGTTAGCCATTCCCCAAGCGGCCTGCGATGGTTTCATTGTCGACGGGCTCCTTGACCTCCACAAAATGGTGAGGTTCTTTCATCGTTATGAAGATAGGGCCTCTTACGGCGTGGGGCGTACTGCAGCGGCCCTGATTTGCCTGGTTTCTGATATGCTGCTGGTGACGGGTTCTTCCCGTGTTGATCCGACTATCTTGAGTCTGATTTACCAGGCTAGAAATGGGGAGTCTATAGTGCCGATCATTCTTGCAGAGACCCTGAATGGTCTTGATGATGTTCAACGGGGGGCCTCGCCCTTCTTTCGGGGGAGCCCGCGTCTGCTATACATGTGGCTGCTAGAGCGCTTTCGATCGGTGGGTTTCAGCGGAGTTCGGCTCGACAATCCGACCCATTTCTTCCATCGGCCTCTCTTTGGTGCTTTGACCATGTCTTCCTCTGATTGGACGGTGTGGTTTTCGGAGAACTTTCGGGCTATCCGGTGGAACATTCCTTGGTGGAAGCTGAGGAAGATGGTACTTAGTACTGGGGGTCAGAACTACGTTTGGCTCCGCGGGCTCTGGTTTACTTCCTTTTATCTCCCTGGGCGTCTTCTTCGACAGTTTAACATTCCTCAGGAGGTTCCCCTTGGTCTGAACAACTTCTCTTCTGAGTCTAAATTTGTGACCCCACATGTTTCTTTATCGGTAGAGAGGATGTGGCGTGCTCGACTGACTCGTCAGTTTAACTATGCTCGTTTTGGTATTTCCAGGCCTCTCCGGGCTGACATTATCCGCTCTTGCTGGCAATCTCTAGAAGGAGAGCTGATTGATGACCCCTTTCAAATGGAGTGGTTCCGATTCATGGATTCTGAGCCTACAGAGGATGGCATTGTCTTTGCGTACCAGATTTTGGATGAGGCTCGAATTGATTTGGCTGCTGAGGACCCAGTGTGGCCAACCCCTAGGGATTAGTTTCTTCTTTGTATGCTGTACTTCCTTTGTAACTCTTGGTGTTCTGAACCACCTCTTTAATAATATATGAAGGGACTTTTTATGAGAAATAAATTTCTTTACAAAGCTTTAAACCGGGCCTGAAGTCACTTCTCAGGTTGCCTACGTTCCCCCCTTTTTGATTTTTCCAGAAAATACGATATTCGAGTTGGGGCTCAGGTTTACGTAGTTCTTATACACGTCGTGCTTATTGATAATACTTCTTCAGTCGGTCCATGTTGACTGGTGAATGTAGTAACTGCCCGTCTAGGTCAGTGAGTATAGCGGCGCCTCCTGTATTGATTTCTTTGACGATATACGGCCCTGTCCACTTCTGCCCGAACTTTCCCCTCGGATCTCTGGCTGGCTCTCGAATTTCTTTCAACACGATGTCATTTTCATTGATACCCCGAGTCCTCACTCTCTGGTTAAATGCTCGAGCGATTCTCTTCTGATACCCTTGATGGTGGTATGCGGCTTTCAATCTTTTCTCATCTAGTAAGGCTAGCTCGTTATAACGTGCCTGGACCCACTCCAGTTCATTGACCTGATTCTCTAGCATTACTCTGAGGGAAGGGACCTCTAACTCGACAGGGAGGACTGCCTCCATCCCGTATGTAAGCGAGAACGGGGTTGCCCCGGTAGAGACCCTTTCGGTGGTGCGGTATCCCCACAATGCATATGGTAATTTCTCCGGCCAGTCCCGACAGGTGTCGGTCATCTTGCTTAGGATATTCTTCAAATTCTTGTTGGCGGCTTCAACTGCCCCATTGGTTTGCGGTCTATATGGCGAAGATTTGTGTCGGGTGATACCGTATTCCTCCATGACTGTATTAGCTTCTCCTTCGAAGTGGGTGCCGTTATCTGAGATGATCTCGTGTGGGACCCCATATCGGCAGACAATATTCCTTTTGATGAATCGGGCAACTCTCCTGGCATCCAGGGTTTGGTAAGATTCGGCTTCCACCCATTTGGTGAAGTAGTCGATGGCTACTAGTATGAATTCATGGCCGTTGCTGGCTTTGGGTGAGACTTTCCCAATGACGTCAATTCCCCAGGCTGAAAAAGGCCAGGGAGCAGTCATGTTGTACAACTCTTTTGGAGGAAGCTTCTGGGACTTAGCGTAAATTTGGCATTTGTGACAACGGCGTACATGATCAGCGCAGTCAGTTTGTAGGGTAGACCAGAAATACCCTTGCCTGATGATCTTGCGGGCAAGCGTATGCCCGCTCATATGAGGTCCGCAATCGCCCCCATGTATCTGATCCATCATTCTAACCGATTCTTCTTCGGTGAGACATTGAAGATGAGTCCCGTCGTAGTTCCTTTTATACAATCTTCCGGCACAGAGTATGAATCCTGATGCTAGTCTCCTGAGTGTGACCCGCGTTCTCTTGTCTGCTTTCTCGGGATACTGATGGTTCTTCAGCAGGTTCCAGATATCATAAAACCAAACGGTTGAGTCACCGTCTTTTTCAATTTCCACCTCAAGGGTCATGCAGTGGGCGGGTCCTGATTTCTTTTGTACCGTGAGGGTTATTTCTTCCATCCCCTCCGGAATATTGATCATAGATGCCAGGGTTGCCAATGCGTCAGCAAAACTGTTCTGGGACCTGGGGATATAGTAAAACTCCACACGCTCGAACCTTCCTGCGACTTCTTCTAGTCGGGCGAGGTAAGGGACTAATTTCTCATCTCTGATCTTCCATTCCTTCAGAACTTGATGGACCACTAGTGCTGAATCTCCGTATACCTGTATTCTCTTTATACCCCTTTGAAGAGCGATCTCTAACCCGAGTATGCAGGCTTCATATTCGGCCATATTGTTGGTGCAGAAGAAGTCCAGTCGATATGATACCGGGGAGTGAGTTTGGTCTGGAGAGACTAACAGGATGCCTATCCCGTTTCCGTTCCGATTGGCGGCTCCGTCAAAGTACAACCTCCAGTCTTCATTGATCTCGACGTTCATGATGGTTTCGTCCGGGAATTCAGCTTCTTCTATCATGTCTCCCAATATCGGATTGTGGGCCAGGTAATCAGCTATGATCTTGCCTTTGACTGCCTTCTGGGTCATGTAGGTGATGTCGAATTCGGAGAGTAGAAATAACCATTTTGCCATTCGATTCGAGAGAGCCGGTTTCTCGAAGAGGTATTTCAACGGATCAATCCGTGATGCCAGGATGACTGGAAAAACTAGCATGTAGTGCCGTAGTTTCTGTGTTACCCAGACGAGAGCGGTACACGATTTTTCCAATGGTGTGTAGTTTATCTCAAATGGGGATAGCTTTTTGCTGAGGAAATAGATGGCCTGCTCCTTCCGGGTATCGGTGAGGTGTTGGGCTAGCATTGCTCCCGCGGCTGAATCAGTGACGGTTAGGTATAGAATTAGTGGTAGTCCGGTCTGAGGCGGGGCTAACACTGGGGGCTTGGAGAGGTAATCTTTGATTTTGTCAAAAGCCTCCTGGCATTGATCGTTCCATTCTCCTGTTGAAGACTTCCTCAGGAGTTTGAAGATGGGTTCGCACTTTTGAGTGAGCTGAGAGATAAACCTACTGATGTACTGCAGATTACCCAAAAAACCCCGGATTTCTCTCTCGGTACGAGGCTCGGGCATGTCTTGGATAGCTTGAACTTTAGCGGGGTCCACCTCGATTCCTTTCTTACTGACGACATATCCCAGGAGTTTTCCTTTGGTTACCCCGAACACACATTTCTGCGGGTTGAGTCTCATCTGATACTGGCGGAGCCGATCAAAGAAGGCTCGCAAGGCTGGTACGTGGCCTTCCCTCTCTTTTGACTTGATTATCATGTCGTCTACATACACCTCTACTTCTTTGTGAATCATGTCGTGAAAGATAGCCGTAGCTGCCCTCTGATATGTTGCCCCGGCGTTCTTCAGCCCAAACGGCATAACGGTGTAGCAGTATGTTCCCCACGGTGTGATAAATGCTGTTTTCTCCTGGTGATCCGGGTGCATCTTGATCTAGTTATATCCGGCAAAACCATCCACAAATGACTTCAGGGCGTGGTTGGCAGTATTATCTACTATCAAATCGATGTTGGGCAATGGAAAATCGTCCTTTGGACAAGCTTTATTGAGATCCCGGTAATCCACACACATGCGGACTTTCCCATTAGCCTTTGGAACAGGCACGATGTTGGCTAACCACGAGGGGTACTCGATCACCCGTAAGAATCCCACACTCAGTTGTTTCATTACTTCTTCTTTCACTTTCAAGGACCATTCTGGCGTAAGTTTCCTCAGCTTCTGTTTGACGGGCCTAAGTTCT
Source organism: Lonicera japonica (assembly GCA_021464415.1). NCBI lineage: Eukaryota > Viridiplantae > Streptophyta > Magnoliopsida > Dipsacales > Caprifoliaceae > Lonicera > Lonicera japonica. The sequence continues at coordinate 35,092,313 of CM038465.1, read as the reverse complement.
GGATTGGTGTGTATTTCGTGCATGACTATCTGACTGTTCAAACCCGGCATATCTACATAAGACCAGGCGAAGACATCCACATACTCTTTCAGAGTTTGTGTGAATTCTTCTCTCTCTGTCCCACTTAGGCTTGCCCCAATGCGGACCTCTTTTCTTTCCTCCTCTGTTCCGAGGTTAATCACAAGAGTGTCTCCTTCCTCGCTTTGTATACGTTGCTCCTCCCGTTCAGGGTGTTCGTTCATTCTTTCCAATTCCACATAAGCAATTACAGAATTAAAAATAACAGGATAACGCAAAATAGACTCTTCTTTATTGATACTAGTATTTACAGGTACAAGTTTAAAAAGTTCATTTAGGAGTGACTCCTTCCTATCCTTATCCTCACTCTTATCTCTCACCCTTACAATTTCGCTCTTTTCCCTTTCCCCTTGGTAGTCTGGATCAGCGTATATCAAGTGTACAGGGTCGTCTCCTGGCTCATCATCTCCCAGAGCCATGATGTCGAAGAGATCTCCGATCATTTCTTCCTCTTCGCCTTTCATGTCTTCACTTTCTTCCTTCGGCCCGATTGTCAACTTGGTAGCGAAGCTGTGTACGGTGTTTTCTTTGATATATAGGTCCTCTTCATAGAAGATTTCCCACCCAGGAAGGTTCTCTCCGTCGCTGTTTCTCCAAGGCTCCTGGAAGCCGCAAAAGGGGAAGTCCTCTCCTTCTTTGACAAAGAACCCGTTCAGAGAGCTGAAACTCGGATACTGATGCCCTCGACCCCTTTTTTGTTGATCGTCCTCTTCAGTGTGTTGGTACCCCAAACCTTCCCTCTCGTACCTTGCTACTGGTTCCAATGCTTGAAGTAGTCCTGGTTGTCCCATTCCCAGACCGGCTCCAGGCAAGTATTTCATCATTCTCAACATATTTGTAATCTTGGTGCTGAGACCGGGGATATTGTCAGGGGGAAGATACCTGATTGTCTGGGTGCTAAGAGTTTGCACTTGAGGCTCGTAAGAAAAGCCTCCTAACTGTATGCTCTGGCTCCCGATTCCCAAAACTGGTAACTCCATATCCGCCAAGGTCCTTTCAGGATCTCCTTGGATGGTAATTATGTTCCCTTCAAACGGTATCTTGATCTTTTGGTGCAAGGAGGAGGGGAGTGCTCCTATGTCGTGTAGCCATGCTCTTCCCAACAGTAGGTTAAAACTGGAAGGAATGTCTATGATTTGAAAGTCGGCCGGGAAGCTTCCGGGACCAACCATGAGATCAAGTTTCAGAGACCCCAGAACGGCCCTCCTGGTATTATCATAGGCCCTGACGGTTACAGCGGATGGTGAGAGCTCTGAATCTGAGATACCCAAGCATCTGGCAGTCTTTAGGGGGCAGACATTTATGGTCGACCCATTGTCGATGAGAACTTGTGGCAAGATCTTCCCTCGGGTTCGGACGGTGATATGGAGAGCCAGGCTGTGTTTTCTCCCAACGGAGACAAGTCTTCATCTGAAAATGACAGACTTCTTTGGACTGTGAGTGACCCGATCATGTTTGGCAGTTGTTCGGGCGTGGAGTCCGGCGATATGACAGCCTCATCCAGGAGTTTAATGAAAGCGGTCCTGTGAGGTTTGGAGGCAACCAAGAGGCCCCAAATGGTGATGTGTGCCTGGGTTTTCTTCAACTGTTCCAGTACTCGGTCTTCTCCTACTTCTTTTGGAGGCGGTGATTTTTCGGCATCCATTGGTGGTGGCTGGTATACCTTTCCTGAGCGGGTAATCTGTTGTATCCAAAGGGATGTTGGGTCTGATCCCTCTGAAGTTTCTGACGACTCTGGTTCTGCCGACCAACTAAAAGTCCCGGGGGAGGTTTCTGTCATACAGATTGTCTCCTTATGAGGGGGGCGGGGTTTCCATGGTTGTTTTTTCTTGTCCTGGGTCCATCCTATCCCAGCTTTCCCAGGATTGGTTTTGATGGTGAGTGGTTGCGAGATCCCCTGATTTGTCTTTCCTAAGCCCTGCCCAGGTAGGAAGTTCATCTTGGCCATCCATTGGTCAATTATTGGGTTGAGGCCTGGGGCAACTTGTGCTTTTGCCGATAGCATAACGGGTGCCTTATAGGCTGGATCGTCCCGAATGCGTCCTACGGGATCGAAGCCTTCGTCAGTGGTTAAGGCGTTAATTCCTGCAGGTGGAGCATGATTGGGGAGGGGGTTGTTGGTAACATTGGGCCCGCCGGGTGCGGGGATGGTTCCGGCTTCAATGAGGTCCTGGATACGATGGCGGAGAGCTAAACAACGTTCCGTGTCATGGCCTGCCGCCTGATGGTACGTACAGTTCTCATTCATTCTCCAAGTGTTGGGGATAGGATTTGGTGGAGGGCGTGGGTTGAGTGGGGTGACTAGTCCGGCCTTTTGGAGTAGTTCCAGGCTTTTGACCAGAGTAGTGGGGAGGGTGCAGAAATTTCTCCTTTTCTTGACCTCGGTGTTTGAAGAGTCTCCCTGCGTAGGCCAACTCATTGGGGGGACTTGCGGTGACTGCTGAAATGGGTTTTGTTGATATGGGTACGAGCTTAGTTGGTTTACGGCTGGAGTGGCCGTCTTTCTTCCAGTGTAAGAGGCCTTCTTGGTATCCGTGTCTGCCTTTCTGGTCAATTCTTCCTCTACCTGTGACCCCATACTCAACAGGGCTCTGAAGTGTGGGAATACATGCTTTCCCATGCAGTTCAATACAGCTGGAGTAAAATTCTTCTGTATGATTTCTAACTGCTCTTCTTCGTCGGGCCGTTTGGACATTTGGGATGCCATTTCCCTCCAGCGGGTGACAAAGTCGCTGAAGCTTTCTTTCTCGCCTTGCTTGGCCATTTCCAGGTGTTTACGGGTAATTTCCAAATTCTCGTTGGACCCGTACTTGGTCATGAATTCTTTGACGATATCCCCCCAAGTTTTCGTGTGGTGTTTCTCTAGGTCGAAGAACCATCTCAGGGCTGCCCCCGTGAGAGTCATGTGAAAAGCCTGAGCCAGCTCCGGCTCTCCACAGCCGGACACTTGCATGGATCTGATGTAAGATTGGAGATGGGTTTTGGGGGGTGTAGTACCAGTGAATTTGGTGATAGAGGGGAGCTTAAATCCTTGAGGTAGTCTGGCTTCTGGGTAGAGGGAAAAGGCGTTCATGTCTGTGATCTCGTCTGCCCCTTTCATCAGAGAAACACCTCTTTGCAGAACCTTCATCTGCTCTTTCAATTTCTTCATTTCTTCGCTCTCTCTTGACACCTCATCGGGCTGTTCCCGGGCTATCATCGATTCTGCGTATACTGCCCGGAGTCGGTTGATGTCTGGGTACTCATTGGGAGGGGCTATTGGGGCTGGTGGAATAGGTCTTGCGGGGACTTGTGGCCATGGTTGATATTGGGGATCGAGGCCTTGCTGAGGTTGTGGCCAGACGATGGGTGGCTCTTGTTGTTGGTATGTGGGGCCTGAATCCGGGGCCCATTGGTTCTGATTGTTGGGGTCGGTTTGAACGGGACCGGCCATGTTGGGGCCCGTTTGGGGTGGATTAGTTCCTTGGATTGGGGGAAGTACTTGTGAAGACTGTCCTTGGTTCGGATCACGATTCGGTGGTAGTCGATCAAACCCCGGTGGTGCAGTTCGTTCGGCTGACAATTCTTCTATTCGGATTCGGGTACCCTGTTGCTCGTTCGTGAGATTTGCCAGATCCCTGCTGACGGTCATGAGTAAACGGTGCATTTCGGCTAGGGTTGGCTGAGCTGATGATGCCTCGGCTCGGCTCTGATCTGTCTCTCGATTCTCGCGTTCATCGGCCATTTCAGGTGTGCTTGGTCTTACTAGTCTTCCGGTGTGATCACGGCCGGCCCAACCTTCCAGTCTGTTGTTGCTTCACGACTGTAGACGAAAATCACGTGGCGAAGATGAAGGAAGACTGTGATGCGACTCGATTTTTGCCAAAAGAACCACTAAAAATTGCCGAGAAGAGCCTCAAATTTTAAAAAGGGTGTCGAAAAGTAAGCCGTAAAGTGGTACATCCTCTATGGCTGTTTGACAAGTGTTTTAACTGACTCAATCTTAGATGCAGCGCAGGTGTTCGAATGGTTAAGGCTTCAGGCTCCCTCCTTTTTGGCAAGACCTTGCGATATACCCCAAGGGTGGGTACGTGCAAGAATCTTTTGATATACTTCCCGGGTACGTGAGTGTTCTCGTCACTCGATATACCTCGGGGGCGCACTTGGCCAAGGAGAGTGGAAGTAAATGCTTTCGGTTTATGTTGGCCCAAGCAAGCCAACTCCCTACTCACTTATAATACTTCCGAGGGTTTGGGGTAAATTCACACTCGTAGAACCAATGCATGATTTGTGATAGTGCGTGTAAAGTTCGAAAGGTTGGTTTCACAAATATCATTATCTTTATTACGTCTTTTCGAAAAACTCCCATTTTTTAGAAAAAGGTTTCTTCTCAATCAATTAACATGAGTAGGGAAAGCAGTAAAAGCAAGTTTTTCAACAGATAAACAAAGGTCCACATATAAGAGTCTAGTTTTCTAATGGTGTCCCCAGCAGAGTCGCCACTGTGAGAATCCGCAAATGCGGCCCCCCGGGTCTCGTCCCCGTTGGTGGTGGGGGTCATGGGACGTCGGAACTGATTCCGTCGTTCCATTTGCTGGAGCGTTTTCGTTGATTCATATCAAGTGTCCCTACGTTCTATTTCTAGATGCAAGGGGGTTCATTCAGAGTCGCCAGTACGTTTTACGAGAAAACGGACAAAAAAGGTCGTGTAAGAGGAAAGGCTATAGACAAGCCTTTCTTTACACGTTTGTCTGCGAAACCGGGATTCTTATAGGGTTCGGAAACTATATTACGGTTTGGGAAGGTGTTAAGCACCCATTCCGCCCTTTCGGTCTCTAGTGGTCTTATATGTTTATTCTATGTTGAAAAACTTGGATGCTTTTACCGACAGTCTACTACTTTCTAAATAAATAATAAAAAAAAACCTAATTTGGGAAAACGGGGAAAGGAATGAAAACCTTTGTGTTCCGAGATCCGATGTTTTTATATTTAAAAGATGTAATGACAAATGACAAAAACCTTTTATTTTTGAAAGAGTATTCCGTATTATTTCCTCAGATAATGACGGTTTTCTCGAGTTGTGATTATTTTGAAAAAGGTTCGGATCTTTATGTCGGGACTAATTCAATATGGAATTTGAACTCTTTGAGGAGAGTTTATCAGACACGTCGCAGTCTATGGAAAAGACAAGATATGTGGATTTTAATTCCTAGATAAGTCTTTATCGGTCCGGGGTTTGAAAACAGGGTTTATCCGGACGATAATATGTACTTACTCTTCTGGTTTTGAAAGTAGTTTTATCAGGGTCTTTTGTTTTGAAAACGGTAGACTATTGGTAACTTGACAATAAGTTTATTCAAATAAAACGTGGACAGAATAACAGAAGTAAAACAAGTACACAGATATCTAATCTTAAATACTAGAAGGGACTTTCTTTACCTTCCCGACGAGAATAATAATAAGAAAGAAAATATAATACGGCAGAGGGATCTCCGGCGATAATAATCTTCTCTTTCTTTAGATATTTCCGAGAAATCGATTCCGGAGACGGGACACGTCGAGTGTCGAGGATAGATTCGATAATTCTTCAGAAATAAGATAATAGTAGAAAAGTGCTTGATAAAAATCAAATCTAAAGCTCCAAATTCTCAGATTCCCATTGCTGCCTCTTGAACCCTTGGGGGTGTTGGCCTATTTATACTGCTCGGGAGAGATTGTCGCGCGACATTTCCTTAAAAAAGGAGAATGTCGCGCGACATTGTGATATGTCGCGCGACATACGGGAATGTCGCGCGACAAACGGCTGAAGTGATGGTTCTGACAGATTGATGTGTCAGAAAGTGGTTGGTCTGGTGCAGAGGGGGAATGTCGTGCGACATAGTGGAATTGTCGCGCGACATATCAGGGATTGTCGCGCGACAATGTGATATGTCGTGCGACAATCTCTCTAAAGAACAAGTTTGTCGGGCGACAAACCCTCCTAGTGTAGTACCGGGTCCTCGGGTGGGTCCCGGACCCAAAATAGTAGTTCTCGGAGGTCGTTAGGGTTCTTGCGGGGGTCACGGATCGGGGTGTCTACAATTACCCAAATGATCGTATCATTCATTTTGAGCTATATTTCTTGATCAATCTTGATAATTTTAATGTGAGTTTCAATTTATACATTTATTTTAAAAAATATTTTTAACTTAAATTAATTTGAGTAATTTTTCTTGTGATAAATATTAATAAACTTTAACAATAAATTCATAAAACACTAACACACGTATTCTTATCTTGAACGTCTTGAATTTGTCGAGTTGGAATTCTACAGAGAAAGCCGGTAGCTTACTTGTATTATTCTTCAAGTTTATTCTATTTGAGCCAATATATAAACACATACACCAAGGGATGACGTACTGGCGGAATAACATAAATGCAACCAAAGGAACATACCTACCAGCTAAATTTCAATCTCCTTTACTTGCTTCTTTCCCTCAAATTAACTGAATTGTGCTTAGCCAAAATCAATAGTAGAGAGACTCATAGTTTTTGACACCCGCAAATAAATTAATAATATTCTAAAAAACAAAATATGTATGTTAATTTTAAACGTTTGAAAATTTGAACTCTTAACCTAATTAAGACCAAGGTAGTAAACAGTTTAATTAAAGTACAGATGTTCCGCTTCCGCACGTTAGTTAAAAGTGCATGAGCGTTAAATATAGCAGACTGCTGATTTGTATCCATTTTGACATTTTTTCTTTTTAAAATAAAATAATAATATTAATTTAACCAATATGAAAAATATAACTTATGTGGCGATGAAGAATATAAGTATATGTTGTAAATTGGTACAATAATTATATTTTAAAAAACAAAAAATATTTGTTCATTTTAAACGTTTGAGAAAATAAAACTCTTAACTTAATTAAGACCAAAGTCGTAAACATTTTAATTAAAGTCCAGATGTTAATTCTTTGGCTTCCACGAGGGATGTGCATATGTACATGATCGAAGGGGTACAAACACAAAATATTGTAAATTTTTAGTATCATATAAAAAAAAAGTTTGTTTGCTAAAAATATTACATCATTACTTTGAAAATTACAATTATATAGTTTTACATGCACAAAATTTAATAATATTAAATACACCCTTTGAAAACCATGTAGGTCCGTCCTTGGCTTCCACTTCCACACGTTAATTATAAAGTCCACGAGCATTAAATATGGCAGGCTATATCTATCTGTATATATATGGTAAGAAATAATCATTCCCCTACCTAAAACAAAATAAGACATTCTACACAAAATTTGTAGACCGTAAAAAATGGCGAGCAAAACATCAGTTGCTTCTTTTCTTATCTACTGTGTCTTGTGCTTGATTTGTTTTATCTTATTTGTGTCACCTGGAATAGCAGAACAAAAATGTGAGTAAAGCTTTGATTCTTTTGAAATTGAGAATTCATTATCCTTTTTTGATTTCTGAAATTAACACTTCGGTTTTCTCTTAGTACCTTCGGGTGTGACCTGTAATATTTGTACCATCGGCTAGTGTAGCTCTTCTCATTTTTGTACTATAAGCATAAATTAATTATGTTTGCATCGTATAGATAACTCATTATTTATGTATTTTCTGTGACTGATGTGCTTAACGGCACCTGGGTGGCGTATGTATCTTCTGTGACTGATGTGCTGAATGGCAGCCTAGAGGCAACTAGGCCCACCGGTCTGTACACATACTAATAATATTGTCTCTAAAATAAACATATTTGGGCCACATGTGTGGGGTTTTATCTTAAAAGACATCGCTACTATGTGGCAACAATACCCTACTTATCAATACTAGTTGGGTTTTACAACTTTTTCATGTGGGGTCAATGGTTTAAGCCAACCATTCTCAACAATCTCTACCTTGGATTAAACTAGTTCACATTTGACTGCACCTTGCACTAACACAATCCACCTTAGCTCCACCATGGAATGTGATCAGCACTTTGCCTCCACCTTGGACCTACACCTTAGTCCACCTCGGATCCACCTTTGAATTATCCATGTATATCACCACTCAACAGCGTGCACAAGATCGCCCACCTTAGTCAATGCGCATTTTGATATACACCAACTTAGTAAGTATGCATGTCAGTAGTGCTATTTCTATTCAAGTGGTTCATTTGCTTACAACCCATTATAAGGTAGATGAAGAAGCAGAAAGAGGACTGTTAAGAGTTCGGGATGGCTTGCTTGAATGGAAAGCACCTATCACACTCCTCAAATGCGCGCGCGCACACACACACACATATATATCAATTTTCCATCTCATGCACCAACTTTTCTATTTAATTATGGTTAAATTTGTTGGAGATTACACATATAAATTATGGAGATCTTCTCCACTAACTTTTGCCAAAAACCCAAGTATTTACCCTTTTAAAAAAGGAAGTATGATATTTAGTTATATAGAATAAAGTATGTAGTCCTTTGCACTAGAGATGCTCTATAACTACAATTGTTTTTTCAATATATGCAGATAAGAGATGTCCACCTTCCGGTTCATTAGTTGGCGGATGCTATCCACCAAAAGAAGGCATTCCGTGAATCATAAATCGAGGATCATCAAGTAATATCCTTCCTACCTATTAAAAAGGTCAATAAAAGGAGATGTGTTAAATAATATATATATTAAGAGAGAGAGAGAGAGAAAGAGAAAGAGAAATAAGAGAAATCTTCTTATTTAACTGATTGTAATATAGGTAGGGGTCAACTCTATTTATATTAAGAGCTAATCTCTTTACTTTTATACAAAACCCATGTGGGACAAGAATATATATATTTATATATATATATATATATTATGTGCTAATCACATTCATCCATAATATCAATGTGGGATAAGTTAAATCTTATAACATCACATATGGACATTCAAAGATAGTTGTCTCATTAAAACCTTCCTAAGGAAAATTCCAGTGAGAAAAAACCAAAGTGAGGGAAAAAAAAAGTACAGGATTCTTCTGGATCATTGAACTGACATCAAATGCACAATATATTGCCTCGTTAAAACTTTTACTAACAAAACCAGGTTAAAGGAAAAAGAGTACAACATGCAAAACTTGGGTAGCATACTTGTAACAACCCTGCCTTAATTAACAAGATAACATCCGTAGTTAAGACCTAGAGCATTACTAACCCATCTGAGATTGACTAAAATGAGTCTATATAGATATATAGAATCCAAGCATTACACAACACCTGTCAATCAAACAGAGTATACAAGATGAAGCTAGTCATTTGATATACATGCATCCAAAGTTCATACAAAACCAAGTTAAGCATTCTCAAAATGATATTCAGTACTCCAGGCTGGCCGTGTCCTGCCTAGGAAATATATTTACACAACAAAAATGTATTCGTATTAGAGCTTCTATTTCATTCCTGGTCTCGTAGTTTCCTTATCCTCATTGGATTCCTGGGTCCCTATATTATTTTAGGAAAACAGGGTGAGCTAATTGCTCAGTGAGGGGGAAAATGAAAGGCGTTGCATGTAAAACAAATTTAATATTAAGTTATCAAATCTTGCTTAGATCAATAATCCAATTCAAGTTTTTTATTATATAGAACAATGCATGCACGTGGTATGCAGGTTACCTCCCATGTCAACCATTATCGAAGTATAAAGAATCCGTGCCATGGATAAGAGAATACCATTCGTCGCCTCAAGAAATGAATTACCAATGCAATGATAGAAATGGGAATACCCGTCCCCAATCCATACAATCATAAATACTAATTGAATTCATAGTGCCTTGCCAATTGCCTAGGTTCTCGGAATCCTCACGAGTGGCTTATAGGCGGCCAAACATTGCTTCGCCCGGGAGTTTAGGAATTTTCAATCTAAGAGCATCGATCCCTACTTATTTTCCCATCCTGGCAAGCACAATAGATACAAGAAACTGTCCGATTCCTAAAGGCACAAGCTCTCATCACGATATATATGAGATATAAGCATTTTAAGAAATAAATGTTCTAATCATAGGCCATATAAGCACTTCTGAGCTTTCTGAGAGATTACCGACCTTTTGGTTGACAAAATGAGAATGCAAACATATATATGTGCTAGTAAATGGAACACTAGAAACAACATATGCCATAGGAACTCTATTAATCAGTCATCCATATCCATTGGTATATATATATATCAAGCCATTTGATAATCCACCTTCATCAAAATATCAGATATGCACCCGAGGGCACCCTTATGAATCAATTTAGCATAAATCTCGAGTTTAGATGGCACATGTTGTTTCTATTCTTAAGTTCATTATTCAATCATGTGTAAATCATTAATAACTAATATCATGGATTTCATTTAAATATATATGCGTTATATTATTCAAAATTCATCAAATACAATCATATTCTCGGATTTGAAAACTGATAAACCCTTACTTAAAAAATATAAGCTGAAAGGAAGGAAGAAAGATGATAATCGGTGCCCCGTCCAATGCAATTTCGAAATTCCTAAGTCACCTTGGCCCTCGCGACGCGTAGAACAACTTTTCGTAAGGCTGAATCGGGTTTTGGAATTTATTTTTCTGTGATTTTTTAGGGAAAAGTTTGTAGAAGAAATGGAGCTCTGTCTTTTGGAGGTTCTTATGTGAGAAATGACTAAGGAAAGCTCTAGAATCCCTTTAAACTTTTAAAACCAATAGCAACAGGCGCCTATTGGCCCCAACAAGCGCCTGTCTTATGAACAACATGCGCCTGTTGGATATCAGCAGGCCCCTGTCCAACACCGAATGCAAAATGCCTCCAAGGCTAACCCCAATAGTCGCCTCTATAGTGAACAGGCGCCTATTGCCATAAATTTCACAAAACCTTAATTTTTAAACACGAAGATCAAACGCAGCAATTTTCACACCAAGCAAGTTAATTAAAACACAATTTCATTAATATAAACACAGGGTGTTACAATCTCTCCCAGTAAACAAAATTTTGTCCTCGAAATTTTAACTATCATACATTAGTTTAAATAAATTAGGATATTTGCTACGAATCTCAGTTTCTAACTCCCATGTCGCATCCTCGGCCATGTGGTGTAACCACAAGACTTTTACCAACGATGTGACTTTGTTTCGAAGACCTGATTTTGACGGGCTAGAATTTGTATGGATGGGTTTCATAGGTCCCGTCATCTAACACTTCGAGGTCTTCCCACTAAACAATATAAGAAGGATCATGCACATACCGACGCAACATTGACACATGAAATACGTTATGGATGTGGGACACTTGAGGAGGCAAAGCTAGGCGATATGAGACATTCTCAATTCGTTCTAGAATCTTAAACGGTCCGATGTAACGAGGAGCTAGTTTCCCTTTGCTACCAAATCGAGTAATATCGAAACGAGGTTTAGCATTCAGTAAAATATGATCACCTACTTCAAATTCCAATGGACGACGACGCTTGTCAGTGTAACTTTTTTACCGACTCTAGGCAGTAAAGAGATGTTGTCGGATGGTCTTAATTTTCTCAGTAATTTGCTCTAGTAATTCTGGACCCAACAGGGTTCTTTTCCTAACTTCATACCAACAGATCAGAGATTTGCAGGGACGGCTGTAAAGGGCTTCGTAAGGTGCCATGCCTATACTAGTCTGAAAATTGTTGTTGTATGCAAATTCAACTAATGGAAAATGTCCTACCTAATTTTTCCAAAAATCAAGGATACTTGCCCTTAACTGAGTACCTAATGCCCTTTATTGTTGCGGATGAAAGGCTGTACTAAATCTCAACTGAGTACCTAATGCCCTTTGTAAACTCCCCCAAAATCGGGAGGTGGAATGAGGATCTCGGTCTGACACAATAGTGAGCGGAACCCCATATAACTTAACTATCTCCAGAACATAGAGTTTTCTCAAACTCTCCATATTTTGGTTGTTTCGAATGGGAACTAAATGAGCGAACTTCGTCAATCTATCAACAATTACCCAAATTGTGTCATGACCACCTAATGCTCTCAGTAATCTCAAAACGAAATCCATATTGACATGTTCCTATTTCTACTCGGGAATGGATAACGACTGAAGTTGCCCTGCGGGCTTTTGGTGTTCAGCTTTCACTAATTGGCACGTCATACACTACTTACATAATTTGCAACATCTCTCTTCATACCACTCTGCCAAAAGTTTTGACACAAGTCTCGGTACATCTTTGTACCGCTGGGATGAATTGAGAATTTGGAATAGTGAGCTTCACTTAGAATTTCACTTCTATGTTCTGGGATATTCGGTACCACTAACCTATTTCGAACTTGAATTCCCCTATTGGCCCTAAGTTTGTATTCACCATGTTCAACTCCTGTAGCCAACGGTTACCTATTACTCGAAGTTCCTCGTCCTCATGTTAGACAACAATCACTCATTACCGAATTCCCAGTTGGATAATCATGTTACATAGATAGACTTGGTTTTCATCATAATTTACCGTGAGATTATATCGTTGTAACTCTTTCCTCAGTTTCCCTTTTTGACACAGTAACGCAGCTAAAGACCCTTGAGATTTTTGGCTTAAGAGCATCGGCTACAACATTGGCCTTTTCTGGATAATATTGTAAGGCGAAGTCATAGTTTTTTAGGTACTCTATCCAACAGCGTTGCCTAAGATTCAGATCTTTTTGGGTAAAGATATATTTCAAACTCTTGTGATTAGAATAAACATCAAATCTTTCACCATATAACTAGTGATGCCATATCTTAATGCCAAAGACAACGGGGGCTAATTCTAAATCGTGGGTGGGGTAATTTTTCTCGCGTTGCTTAAGTTGACGTGAAGCATAAGCCACAATATGCTCCTATTGTATAAGAACGCAACCCAAACCGAGCCTTGAAGCATCATAATAAATGTTATAACCCTTTTCCACTATGGTAAAATAAGAACTGGAGCCGATGTAAGTCTGTCTTTCAATTCTGAGAAGGCTTTCTCACATGCCTCATCCTAAATGAATTGAATGCCTTTATGAGTTAGGCGACTTAAGGGTAAAGCTATGCGAGAGAAATCTTTCACAAACCGGCAGTAATACCCGGCCAAACCTAAGAAACTTTCAACCTCAGTTATATTATGAGGTTTATCCCACTTTAGGACTGCTTCTTCCTTCGTCGAATCTACATAGATACCTTTTCTCGAGACGACACGTCCTAAGAATTTGAATTTCGACATCTAAAAGTCACATTTACTAAGCTTCGCATATAATCCCTGAGAACCTGAAGAGCTACACGGAGATGGTTTTCATGCTCTTCACCAGATCTAGAATAGATAAGAATGTTATCAATAAAGACCACAACAAACTGATCATGATAATGACGATACGAACGGTTCATCAAATCCATAAAGCTAGCAGGTGCATTCGTTAACATGAATGGCATCGTTAAGAACTCGTAATGACCATATCGAGTACGAAACACCATCTTCAAAATATCTTCTTCACGAACTAACACTTGATGATAGCCCGATCTGTAATACCTCGTACGTTCAATCCACCGTAATCGCCTTCATTCGTTCATTTATTTCACCGTGAGTGGTGAAATCTTGGATTATGGAGTCTCATAGTACTGTAACACTCCATATTAGTTGTATTGGCCTCTTCACACTCATGTGAGTGATCGTTTCATGATTCGGGTGGTCCGAATCCATAGCGGCTTGTATGTCGTGCGTTTTGGTTCTTCGCGATTTGTCGATTTTAGCCAACTTTGAGCTATCGTAACTTCTTCATCTCTTATCCAATTTAGTCACCATTTGTGCCTATGTATAGGTTTTATACCATTCTACAATCTTCGTGTTTTGACCGAAAGTCAATTTATACTCCTCGTTGATCAAAACAACATACGAAGTAAGCCGCTTGGCGAAATCTGATCGTTCGATAGCGCTTCAGCAGGTCTTCGGTGAATTTCTAGGAATTGCCCATCCAGAATTTAAGGAAAACTTCCTCTTTGAAATTCGGTTTTGACCATTTATATGCCATTTTAAGCCTCCTACTCCCTTATTTTTGAGCCACAACTTTCGAGAGAGTTAGAGAGAGGTGAGAGCTCGTGGGAGAGAGTTCTTTGGGAGATTTCTACTTATCATTCATCACCCATCAAATATTTAGGCTTCAATCACAAAAATCCTCACCCAAAACACTATTCATCATCCCCAACCTTGGTTCCATCCATTGGAGCTTGAGCATGAAGCTAGGGTTTCGTGACTGGACTTTCCTCTTCATCAATTACGCGATTCGACTTCTCTAAGGTAGGAACACTATACTAAAACTTGTTTTACAAACATTTGGTTGTTGCATTAAAGATTTGAAAAGAAATTGAGAATTTCTACAAAAACCCTAAGTTGTATACATGTTCATGGGGTTGGGCTAGATAAATCCTCGATTGGTGATAAATATTGATGGGTTCTTGCATCTATTACATATTTTAAGCATTTGATCTATGTTTTTACTCATATAGCTAAAGTTTTATAAATAACCCATTTCATACACATGTTTAACCTAAAAATTGGGGATTTTGGGATTTGTGCATATAGGTTGGTTGGTTTTAAGTTATTAATGATGGAAACTCATAGATATTCCATTAGATGCAATGATATAACATTATCTTTAGGTTTCCTATCAAAATCCATTGGTGCGGAATTATATGTAACAACTCTTGAGTTTAGCTCATTGTACAAAGCATGGTAGACACTAGTATTAGGAATATGACCTAAATACTATATAATAATGTAGTAAACATACCTTGTTAGGGCTGGGTTGCCACATCCATACATACACATATAGTCTTGTGTACCGCATGAACACTAGTTGAACTAGAATCACAATAATCAACGCTTGGTTGGGTAGAATGACATGAGAACCCTTATACGTGGTATATTGCCTTGGTTTTATACAGTTGATACATTAGACAACGCGAGATACCAATAATGAATTAGTTGGCTATAAGGTCATGGAATACAAATGTGATAGTGATGCTATTGATAATGAAAAATGAATGATGATAATTGTGAGATTGTATATATATATGTTGATAGCTATACATGTGAATGATGATGTGATTGATGATTTATATATATTGTTGAGTGATGAATCGATACATTCTTGTTGTTATGATCACATGTATGGGCTGGATATGATACACAAAGCACCGGGTAGCTCCCACGTAACTCGAAGTCGGGCCTGCCTATTGCCACCCTTGGGTGAAATTCCCTAAACCATGCACGAAAAAATAAAGGGGGTGACTCCACCCGTGATTGTGGTTGCCGACAAAGGAGAACCCACTCTATCTATCTTGCCTTCCTACAAGACTATATATTCTGGGTTAGATAAGTTTTCCTGGCAAGTAGTGCAGGTCTCGTGTGTCACTACTGACCCATTTGGTGAGTTTCTCAAGAAGTAGTTGGACTACCAAAGGACACCACCCTGCTAGGGTTTCTCTTGGTGTAGTTCCTTTTGAGTGTCGACGTGACTTGTATGGGTGTTCTTCTCGTTAACTATTCGGAGTGTCATTCTCAGAAAAATGTCTTGAGGGTTATCTCCGAATGACTTACTTGGAGAACCAAGGCCTTGAGCCACTCCCCACTTAGAGGAAACATGGATAACACACGTACTACCAAAGGAACCTACTGACTAGCTAAATTCTAGCCTCCTTGACTTACTTCTTTCCCTCACATTAATTGAATTGTGCTTAGCATAAATCATCAGTGGGAGACTCGTTTTTTGACACGCAAGGATAAATTAATAATATTTTAAAAAACAAACAAAAAAATATGTTAATTTTAAACGTTTGAAAAACAAAACTCTTAACCTAATTAAGACCAAAGGTAGTAAGAATTTTAATCGAAGTCCACATTTTCCGCACGTTAATTAAAAGTCCATGAACATTAAATAAAGCGGATTATATTGATCTGTATCTATTTTGATATTTTTACATTTTAAAATAAAACAATAATATTAATTTGACCAATGTGAAAAACATGACTTATGTGGTGACGAAGAATATAAGTTACGCTATATGTTGTAAATTGTTACACTAATAATGTTTTAAAAAAAATATATGTTAATTTTTAACGTCCGAAAAATAAAACTCTTAACCTACTTAAGACCAAAGTACTAAACATTTTAATTAAAGTTCGGAAGTTAATTCTTCGGCTTCCGCAAGGAATGTGCATATGTATTGATTGAAGGGGTACAAATACAAAATATTATAAATTTTTAGTGTTATCAGTTCGTTTGCTAAAAATATTACATCATTATTTTAAGAATTAGAGTTATGTGATTTTATAGACACAAAATTTAATAGTATTTTATGGGCGTGGATAAAGAGCAATGTTGCTTAGATAAAAAAAATAAAAATAAAAAATTAGTAAAAGAAAGTATCTTTGAACAAATCATTGTTAATGTATAGTTCAAATATATTTTTATAATGTATATATATTAGAATAGACCTTGTAAGTCCGTCCCTAACTTCCTATATATTACTATGAATGAAATAACTATTCCTGATCTTGATTAATGTCATTCAAATGAGGTCTAGTAAAGTCATCAAAACAAGCATTAATTAGTACTTCAAAAATGGGAAGTCCACAATTCCAATTTATATTAATAGGTTTAAGGGTATTTTCGACCTTTTCATTACATAGACATTGAAATCCATAGACACACAAAAGGGTACTCTTCTAGGTAGTTCTGGTATGCTTCCTCCTGCCGGGTCACACTTTAATACAAGAATGAGACTTATTCAACAACCACTTCTATAATTATTGAAGAGACAATTGTTACTACACACACACACACATATATATATGTGTGTGTGTTTAGCGGCACATGGGCTGGGCCCAGGGTACCGGCTGCGCCCATCGGTCTACGCACATGCACTTTTTAATGGAAAATAAAGTTCGATGCCCAAGTGCTAATCGAGTAAGAGTACAAGGTACTAAAATTTATTTAACCCTCAATAATACTTGAAGAGTTGATTAACCTTTCAAATCAAAATAAAAAAGTCTGTCCACGGAAGAAAATTATTATAAAATGTACTAATTTCAAACGATGCAAGTACACATGTGAGTAGCTCGATTTCTATTCAAGGGGTTCATATTCTTAAAGCATGCAATGACAATGTCAATCCGGTTTTCAACCGTAGAGGAAGAAGGGCTGGTAAGAGTTGAATTTGGGATGGATTGCTTGAATGGAAAGCACCTTTGAATTCACGCATATGTATCAAATTTTCATCTCATTCACCCACTTTTGATTCAATTATGGTGAAATTTTTTCGGGATTATATATATATATATATATTATGGAGATCTTCGTTTCTAAATTTCGCCAAAAATTCAACAATATATTTGCCCTTTTAAAAGATGAAGTCTGATGTTCAGTTATATAAAATAAAGTATGTAGTTTTTTGGACTAGAGACTTTCTATAACTACAATTGTGTTTTCAATATATTCAGTTCCAACATGTCCAATAGGTTCGGAAGTTATCGGATACAAGCCGCCGATAAAAGGCATTCCATGAATCATAAATCTAGGATCGTCATGTATCATCGAATAACATCCTTCCTACCTATTTAAAAAAGGACAATAAAAGGGGATGTAAATTATCTACAAAATCTACTATTATTTGAATATCATGATGGAAAGGAAATGAATTTCTTTTAGATTGTCTTGGTAGTTGGTTGGGAATGTGCACATGTACTAGGTGTTAAAGTTCGAAGGATCCAATCTAAAAACAACTAGCCGCGGTTGAGTATCCCCTTTATGTAATATATTTATTTTTCAGGTTTCAATATCTCGATATAAGATTTATAGTGTAAGAAATCGCTAGGTTTCAAATGACAACCCTTTTTCTTTCTTGAGGGGCAAAAAATAATCTCTCTTAAGAAAATCTATGTAAAAAAATAGAATTTAATCGATTTGTATTTTGAAAGCAATTAGATCTTTTTCGATAAACTACTTTAAAAAATTACTTACTATTTTTCATTCTTTTGAAATTTAACCCAAATACAAATCCTTTGAAATGAAGAAAAGAGAGAATTTATTAAATAAGATATATAGGGGAATTTAGATAGAGAACAAGAAAATCCAAATAAAAAAATAATTTTGTTGCGTAGAATGGCAGCCTCAACTTGATATCATTTGCGGCTTTCAAGATTTCATTGTACATTGCTTTTCCATCGAAACTTGATATCAAAGACATATCTTGATCTTGTACATCCCTCTTTTGGACTTTTGACTTCTTTCTTATTCGCTTATAAATAATGAACAATACAACGAATGCAAAACGAGGTAAAAATGTAACCACAAGGAGTACCACTACGTGAATGATTTTTTAGTTCTTTTTCTATTTATTCTTTGACGTAGTAGTAGGATTTGCACAAGGTTGCAATCCATTGACATTTCCTCACAAACCACTATTCCCTCCTAATACTTCGAAGCATTCGCAGAAACTTTGCTATTTGGGAAAAGATCATAAAGTTCATTGTATGGTATGCCAACATGTAACAAAGCAATCATATCATCAAAACAATTTGGAATCTCACCCGAGAGTTTATTGTGAGAAAGATTCAGCTTCTCCAAACTCATCAAATTTTGGAATAAGTTACCACATAATTCAAGAGTGGAAAAGTGGATCAAATTGGACAAATCGAGATACAACAACTCAATTAGCGATCCGAGTTCTCTAGTAATACTTATGAAAAAATAGTTCTCGCTCAAAACTAACCTTAACAAATTCTTCAATTTCTTGAACCCAACTAAATTATTTGATGAAATATCAAATGCAACTAATTTGGTCAAGTATCTAAATGATAGCGATGTGCTACCAGTGATGTTGTTCCTTGGAAATTTGCAAGCCTATTAACTTTTATACTTGTTCCAACTATCAGAAAGATGATCGTAGAATTTGTTCACTTAGATACATCAGTTGCATGTTTGGATAGCCACCGAAAGTTTCGAATACGTTTTTGGTGATTTATTTTTGATCGAGCTAGACTTTACTTAAGCCCAAGCAGTTTTTCAAGCTTTTAAGAATGGGACCAATAAGATTGTTGTTGATTATGGTCCAGTTTTGAAGGTGGTGGTGGAATCAAACGATTAACTTATCATCCATATCAATGGGAGATTTTACAACCGAAGCTAAAAGTTAAATACGGTTGACAACATGGCCTTTTGGCATACTTGGAATGTAAAGACTATATTTTGGTTGGCTCTATTCCATTGACAAAAACACATTTTCTTGTAAGTTGTTCGAGTTGTTGAAGTTTACATCTGAAGAATTACAAGCAAGCCAAGCTATCGAAGCGATGCATTGAAGAACTACATCGAGATAGAAATGGTGACTATTGGCATTGAATTTAATTTCCTAGGTGGTGATTTAAAAACCACAGAAATTTGTGTTTCAAAACTAAGTTCCACCTTAAATAAAGTGGACCGGTACACACATTGCGATTATTGTACCGATCCAGCTTTATCTTTAGACTTTTCATGGAATCAGTTTTCCCCGAATGGTGGACCGGTACACTTAACACTTAGTGGACCAGTCCAGTGCTTAAAGGTGGACCGGTACACACAAAGCTAATGTATACCAGTCCGTCAATGTTTTTGGGCATTGATTTTTTATCGCAAAAATTCCTTTTTAAAGTTATTTTCCTAATCCGAAAAGGTTTTTGACTCAAACTTTTACCTATAAATAAAACCCATTGCCTTGTGTCAAAAAGACACCTTTTGAACAACTTTAACACATGTTTAGAGAAAGATTTTTATACCTTATAGAGAGATTAAAACCTCAAAACATAAAACCACCTTAGGGCTTTTTATTCATACCAAAGCAAGCGTTCTTTTTATAAAGAACAAATCAGATCCCAAAATGCTTGTGATTCGTAAACGGAGTTGAAGAACGGTGTGATACCGTAGCGAGTGATTTGTTGTGAACCTGTTCGTGCCATTCAAACAGGAGGACAGTACGTGCGACAGGTGAAGACTTTTTTAGGCATCTTGTACGATTCAAGTTTTGTAAGTCTATATGATTTGTGATTAATCGAGTCCATAAACCTTTGTGCATTTAGTGGATTGTTGAGGATTAGTCCTGCATTACAAGGATACCTTGTTAATTCTAGTGCTTGCTTATTCGTTTAATTACGTTGTTAATTGCTGCATACTAGAAAAGATTAAACAAATTTTATAAAATTAAAATCCACAGACTATTAGGGTTTGCTTTTTGATTCAATTAAAATTAATTTTTGAGAATACATCCGCCTAATAACAAACCTAGGGTTAGTTTTTTCAATTCGCTTCCGCGCGCACCCCAACTCTTTTTTCATTTGGTATCAGAGGAGGTTACCTTAAGTTGATAGGGTTAGATCTTAACCTATGTTTGCGTTGTTTCTATTGCTTGCTTTTTGTTCTTGTGTTTGGCCACTATGGTTTAAAACATTGATTATGACTTCTCTCACAAGTTAGATGATACTTCCGATGAACAAGTTTTAAAGGAGATTGATCTTTAAACAGCCTATGACCAACTGCGTGAAGAATTGATTAAGGCCAAGAAGATCTCCATCTCAATAAAAAGATAATTTTTTTTGATAAAAAGTTAAATTTTTTTAATAAAAAGATGAAACATATTCAACAGTGCGAGGGTTTGATAGGCCAATTGAATGATGAGAAAAACACACTCTTGGTCGAAGTGTCTAAATTTGAACTCACAATGCAGTCTCTCCTTGATGAGAACGAGAAGTTAAAAGACAACCTTATTTCTTTGAGTAAAGACAATGATAACCTTAGACTTAAAGTTACGCATCTCTATGGAGAACTTGATAAGGCTAAATTTGTCAAGGTTAATCTTGAGGATAGGTCTGAAAAACTCACGCACATGGTTACAAGTACTGTTCGCTTCTCGAATGACAAAAGTGGGTTAGATTTTCATAAGTTTGCTTCTAGTTCAAATTCCAAGTAAAAGGTTTCCAAGAAAAACCCGACTTTTGTCAAGGCAGACACTAAAAAGAATTTTGTGAAGAGAAAACCCATTAGGCAAATCCTGGCCATTAGAATTCCTAAGCCTGTTTCTCAGTCACAAGAGAAAGTTCAAGAATTGATATTGTTTGAATATTACAAGCACACATTACCACAACCTTTTTGGTGTGATTTTTGTACTCATAAGGGTCACTTAAGAGAGTTTTGTTGGCGAGAAAGGAATTCGTTTCTAAGGAATTCGCCAATATTTATCCCCACTAGATCTAGACGCAAACCAAAGACTAGATCTTTCAGTTTCGAGGATATGGTTAGAGTTCTACTTTCTGAGTCTACAATGATTATCAATGAGCTTAAGGCTTTATCTTTTTGGTGGTGGTCCTAGAGGTAGGCAATTTGGGGGATATGTGAATATTAGAAC
The DNA here is from genome assembly GCA_021464415.1 of Lonicera japonica. Classification (NCBI taxonomy): domain Eukaryota; kingdom Viridiplantae; phylum Streptophyta; class Magnoliopsida; order Dipsacales; family Caprifoliaceae; genus Lonicera; species Lonicera japonica. The sequence goes on along the minus strand of CM038465.1, from coordinate 35,070,852 downwards.
TCCTAGGATTTCACAAGTTTGGGTTCCCAAGGGGACCATTTCACCCACTTAGGTGATTACGAGTTCACCTAGCATACGGGGGATAGATTGGTTGGCTATGCTAGGAAGTTGCATATAGGATCGGTCTTGTTTTAGCACCTTGCTTAAATCTCGATATCTATACAGGTTTGGATTTTCATTGTGAAATTTGCTAAACTACTTAAAATCCAATATTTTCTGGAATACTTGCATGCAATGTTATTGTTACTTTTCAATTACGAATATCTAATATTTTTAGATATAAATGCTTAATTTGAGATTTATGTCTTATATTGCCTAACTTGATTAAGACCGGTGGTATACTATTTCAAGCTCATAAGAGTATGCTAGCATATCCCGCACGCTCTATATTGCAATATTTGAATAATCAAATGGGTTAGACATGGTCTTTAAATTAAAAATTCATAAGCTCTCATATATGGACTATTTAGGGAGAAGTAGTCTAAGTGTTATGATTATATGCACTAAGTTTTGGTGATGTAATTTTGATTGAAAATTTAAAAGATAAGCAAAGTAAGGAAAAAAATGTAGAGGGGATGGAAAAGGGCTACCATAGCGGAAGGAGAACCGAAAGCTCTCAAAATGGCGTATAGTTGGCCTCCACTAGGGGTGAAACCCTCCATCAAAATTGAATGATTGCTTGCATAAAAACATCATCAATTAAATGAAAAAAAAAATGCGTGTTTGAGATAAAATATTGCTTCTGAAGGAGAAAAAGTTGAAAATTTAATGTCTTAGAGGCTTTCCAAATTTTCACGTATATGGGTTCACGAATCTTTCAAGACCTATGTTTATTCGAATTGCACTTTGAATATTCTTTGTTGCTTGGCGTATATATGCTTACTAGTTGATTATCATCCTTTGGACGTTACTACATGTATCAATCTAATGGAAATCATAAATCTTTTTTATCTTAATTGATAATTTTTGAATTTGATATATGTAAATAGTGATGCATGTTAACTTGTGCTAAAATTATTTTTGTTTGACAAATTTTTGCTTCGAATCTCCAAACCAATTTTCTTTAAGAGCCGGAGATAGTTGGTTTCTTTGTTTTGTTACTTTCTGTGTATTCCTTTCTTGATTTTCTTGTATTTTCTGGACATTGGGGAAAAGTTTCTGTATTTGTAATAACCCGTATTTCGTTTCCATGTCAATCTTCCTCTTAGGTCAATTTGAGGGCAAATCTCTGTTTGAGGAGTCGGTTTTCTTTTCGGAACCTCTGTAGTTGATTCAACACTTCTAACAAGTCATTTTAATAATATTAATATGCCGGAATGGTTGGAACACATTTCCGGAAGCCACGGTTGAAGTTTTGTGGCTAACTGTGAAAAATCAAACTTTAGTCGAAATGAGTTTTTGGCCAACTTTGAGAGGCCATAACTATCTCATACGAAGTCCAAATGAGTCCTTATTTATGCCTACCTCTAGGTTTTGATCCATTCTACAACTTCCAAGTTTTGACCAGAAACCAATTCACGCTTCTTGTTGGTCAAAATAGTGTGCGAAGTAGGCCGCTTGGCGAAATCTGATTGCTCAGTAGCGCTCCGACATAGCGCTGTCTTCGGTGAATTTCTGGGAATTCTCTATCCATAATTTTAGGAAACTTCCTCTTAGGTAGTTGTAGATCTTTGAGTTATCTTTTCGTGCACATAGAGATCACCTCAATCGGAGTTACGAGTGAAAAGTTATGACTAAATTACAAACAGAGTTTCGGGTAATGGAGCCTCTGATCAATCAAAGAGGAGGCATCAAGTTTTTTATCCATTTTAGACTAGATATTTATTGCTCTTTCTCTCCCCTTTCATCCCCATTCGACCCAACTCCATTAGAGGAGCTTAGAGAGAGGTGGGAGCTTGATTCTAATGAGGGTTTGAGAGATCTTCGACCATCCATCATCACGATCTAACATCACCACCAAATCATCCTCAATCTTCATCTTCTTCATCATGTTCTTCATCCTCCATGGCTAGGATTCAAGCTTTTTGGACAAGTTCATGGTTACTTCAATTCGGCTTAGTTCAACGCTCAATATTCGAGGGATTAACCCTATAAAGGTGGGAACACTATTACTCAAAACCTATTTTTAAATGATATTGTGTTATATGTTTAATTTCAAACCAAAATGGGGGTTTTTAGCTTAATTTCAAAATTGGCTTATGCATGGGCATTTAGGTTGATTATCTATGAATCTCTTAGTGGATTTGTGATGTTTATAACTTAAATTTGTTAATTGTAGAAGAATCCCCCATTATATATTGATGAGTACAAAGTTTGGTCTAAAACCTATACGGACGGCTATGATAGCGGATAAATGATAGCGATACATATATATAATCGAGAGATTGATGGTTTGAAGTATGTTTTAGTTATGATTACTCATATATGTGATATTGTTGTTGTACTTAAGCCATTGGTTGGATTTTTGTGAAATTTATTGAATAATAAGCCAATCCGTAACTATGTTGGACACACTTTTATACCAATCTTGAAGGATCCATGCCTTGAGAACATAAGGGGAAGTTTACATGAAATTCAAGAAACATAAATTATATTTATTAGCGTAACTATGGAGTTGACGTAGCCTTGGTGCCTACATACCCTGGTCCATGTAGAGGGACCCCGCTATATTAGCGGCATACTCTATGATCCGTGTAGAGGGATCCCGCTTTGGGAGTGGTATACTCTACAGTCTAGTTAGGGGGACCGCGCGAGGCGCCATACCCTACACATCTAGGTGGTCCACGAGGGGACCCGGCCTTGGGGGCTACATACCCTAGCCTTGAGGGCTTAGATCGTGATCGCTGTGCACAGTCGAAAAATCCTAGATGTTGGATATGAGACAGTTGATATGAGGTAGTTGGATATACGATAGACATACATGAGATTGTGGTTAAAAGATTAGTGCCTATGCTCATTTTGTGGTTCCATTTATCAATGATACTATTTTACTATTATACTTATGGTTAATCTTTTATTGGTGCTTTACTAGTATATTGGTAATGCTTACTTTATCATATTTATGAGGATAGGGTTGCACTAAAAATGCATTGCATATAAAATGGTTTTAATTACAATGAGAAAATGAACTTATACGTATATAAAGGGTTTTATAGAAGTGGAATATATATATATATATATGTGCATGATAATAACAAAACAACTCCCATTATTATTATGCATTGCACACATTATTTTAAAAACGCATTATGTATATATAACCCTATAGTTCCCACTGAGCCCGTGTTTGGCTCACTCCAATTTTCCAACAGTTTCACAGGTGCTTGCTTGGGGTGATAAGAGTACGGATTAGAACCTCTGATGACCATAAACAGTTGTAGTCGTCTGTGGACGACTTGTAACTTAAGAGTTATATATATTAGTACCATTAGTATTGTTTGTATCATTAAATTGTATTCATTTCAATTCATATGAGATGTAAGGCCTTATTATTTAACTACTGGGACCTCGTTGGAGGAATTGTTTTATATTGAACTATTTTACTACTATTTGATTAATACTTTACAGATGTGGAGTTAAAGTTTTAGATAAACTATTGTCTTATTTTACAGGTGTTGGTTTATTGAAAATACGAATTCCATATGCCAAAATTTTCTAAAACTGTGGCCTTATATGTGATTTTCTATTATATAAATTTTATGTTAGGTATTCCAAACCCACCGTCGCATACGACACTGTGATTAACCGGGTCCCGAAAGTCTAAACCTTATAACGGGATTCAGGGCGTCACAATATGTTTCGGGGAGAGAATACATAGAAAAAGGGAATAGTTAAAGGGGAGAGATTTGAATTCCCTGCATATTCTATTATTTTGCCTTTGTCTATTCCTCACAAAAAGGGGGATAAGAAGTTATAGAGGGAACTGTTGGGTTAAGGGAGATTTTGATTTCATTGATTTCTTTGTTAATTTATCTCTCACACAACCCAGATGCTTCTCAGGTATGTTTGTTTGAGCTTTGGTGTTTTTTATTGAAATATTAGATGAGGAGAAGCATGAATTTGAAAAAGCCGACTAATAGATTCAAGGTGTTGCTATGTCTTGTGTCCTTAGTTGTTTTGTAATAGGCGAGAATTGATTCTTTTATTGTAATTATGTATGGGATAGCGGATCTATAGTGATCAAGTCATCAACTCGATTAGACTGTATGTATTTTGTCTCGGAATAGTGAAAAAGGGAGATTGTAAAGACTATATTTTGGTTGGCTTTATTCCATCGACAGAAACACGTTTGCTTGTAAGTTGTTCGAGTTGTCGAAGTTTACATCTGAAGAATTACAAGCAAGCCAAGTTACCGAAGTGATGCACTAAAGAATTACATCGAGATAGATATGGTGAGTATTAGCATTGAATTTAATTTCCTAGGTGGTGATTTAAAAACCATGGATATTTATGTTTCAAAACTAAGTTCCACCTTCAACAGGGTGGACCGGTACACGCAATGCTAATGTGTACCGGTCCGGCTTTATCTTTAAACTTTCCATGGAATCAATTTTCCCGGAATGGTGGACTAGTACACATAACACTTAGTGGACTGGTTCGACACTTAAAGGTGGACCGATACACACAATGCTAATGGGTACCAGTCCGTCAAGGTTTCTGAGCATTGATTTTTTATCGCAAAAATTCCTTTTTAAAGTTATTTTCCTAATCCAAAAAGGTTTTTGACTCAAGCTTTTACCTATAAATAAAACTCAATGCCTTGTGTCAAAAAGACACCTTTTGAACAACTTTAACACATGTTTTGAAAGAGATTTTTAAACCTTAGAGAGAGATTAAAACATCAAAACATAAAACCACCTTAGGGCTTTTTATTCATGCCAAAGCAAACGTTCTTTTTATAAAAAACAAATCAAATCCCAAAGTGCATGTGATTCGCAAAACAGAATTGAAGAACAGTGTGATGCCATGGCGCGTGATTCGTTGTGAACCTGTTCGTGCAATTCCAACATGAGGACTCTACGCGCAGAAGGTGAAGACTTTTGTAGGCGGCTTGTGCGATTCAAGTTTTGTAAGTTTGTGTGGTTTGTGATTAATCAAGTCTGTAAGCCTTTGTGCATAGACACTACCTGAAACAGACACTTAGGAGACATAGAAATTATGTCTCCTAAGAGATAATGTATGTCGCCTAAGCCTTAGGCGACATAAGGTATGTCGCGTAAGTGGTGTCTCCTAAGAGGTGTCGCCTAAGATCTAAGGCGACATATTAATAATACTAATGTCGCGTAAGATGTGAGACTTAAGCGACATACTAAGTAGGATATGTCGCCTAAGTGTAATCACTTAGGAGACATATTCATTTTCTTATGTCTCTTAAGTTAATAACTTAAGCGACATACTCTACTTGGTATGTCTCTTAAGTTAATAACTTAAGCGACATACTCTATTTGGTATGTCTCTTAAGTTATTAACTTAAGCAACATACTCTAATATTTTATATCTCCTAAATTAAATCTTAAGCGACATACTCTACTTGGTATGTCTCTTAAGTTAATAACTTAAGCGACATACTCTACTTGGTATGTCTCTTAAGTTAATAACTTAAGCGACATACTCTAATATCTTATGTCTCGTAAATTAAATCTTAAGCGACGTAGTCTACTAGGTATGTCTCTTAAGTTAATAACTTAAGCGACATACTCGAATATTTATGTCTCCTAAGTGACAGATTAAGCGACATATTAATATCTTATGTCGCCTAAGTATTAATCTTAAGAGACATATAAATTTACATATGTCGCGTAAGTGTGTTTTGGTACACCACTTAGGCGACATACTTGTATTTGTATGTCTCCTAAGTGGTTCCAACCCTGTTTTATAACAGTTTGTATTAATGTGTAGCCACACCTACACTTTTTTTTACAAATCAACATGATACTAATTCATTCAAACACAATTCAACCACACAAAAAATTTCTGCAAATTTACCTGTATTCAATTCATTCACACACAAAACAAGCTAGAATTACAATGTAGAAAGTTTAATTACAAGCAAAAGTTTAAATGTACAAAGTCTAATTACAAGCTAAAGTTGAAATTTACAAAGTTTATATATACATATATATGCAAAATAGTCTATAAATAAACTAGTTTAACATTAAACGTCTCATGGTCTACCACTACCCGTAGGAAGACTCGCCATCATCGACGATACTAGATCGCGTACCCGCTCTTCCATTGCCTCAAGTTCTGCTTTATGTCGCGCCTCAACCTCCGCGATCCTTGCATCTTGCTCCGCGATCCTTGCATCTTGCTGGGCGATGCGTTCCGCCATCTTAAGGTTTATCTGCACCGGCTCCCCAGGACCTCTCTTCTTCGGCTCCTTGACAACCGAGCTCCCGAAGCCTCGGATCCTCGTCCCTCTTGAAGAACCGATCTCACTCTCGATGATACGAATTTCTTCATCAAGTGGGAGAAGGATCGAAGCCTCGGATCCTTCTTCGGTGGCGGGCTGATCAGCCATTATTTTCGCCACAGCCTCATCGATGGCAGCTCTCACCTTCGCCTACAAATAACAAGTTAAAAGTAAAATTAGTTGCGCGAGAAGGAAAATATGTTAGAAAAATAGAAAACTGAGATGGAAAATCCTTGATAAAAAATAAAATATGAGAATGAGTAGGACACTTTGTTGGTTTGTTTAGGCACTTTTATTTAATAAAAAGTAGAAAAAGTAAACTTATAATTTTGGTGGGGTACTTGCCCAGTTGCCCTGCCAAAGAGAACATTATGTTTGCCCGAATATAAAGTCATTCTTTTTTATCTTAAGATGTGTAGTTGTATTTATATCAATAAATAAACAAACACATATATCCACTATATATTTTGACCAAGAGAAAATAAACAATACCATAAATAATATATACTCCCAAATAATATAATATTGCCTTCCAACCAGCTTAACTTCAATTGAGCTCCAAAAAACCATTCTACCAGGCAGTTTAAAAAAGGCAAGATAATGTTTAGGTGATAGGTCTGTTACACTTCACAAACCACAAATAATTATAAACTTTATGCCTCTGCAATAATCACAAATATTACTTGCTCAAAATTTTAATAGCATCACAGATATTCTGTAAGAACAATCATTTATAAGTAAGGGAAACCAAGCAACTAAAACGTGCTAAAACGTGCTAAACCTTCTTATAACAAGTAAACAAACACAGGGCAATTAAATAGATAATGTCTCACCGGCCAAGGTGCGAAGGGCATTCTCAGCAGCCTGTTGCTGGGCGTCCTTCCTTGTCTTCCCCATTATATATAAACATAATAGTTGAAGCTAGATTGTATAGAGTGTGGGCAGTCAACTGAATTAAATGACATTTATTCTGTTACAATGCCCCACTTCAAATAATTCTAAAGGAACATATTTAGTATGACCAAGATGTACTGGATGGAATTTGGAGTTCATATATATATATATATATATCAAGTTCATACTTACAAAAATCTATTATAACCAATAAGTATTCGTCAAATTAAAATGTCCCTTTAATTTACGTGTCTTATAAATATGTCCTTATAATTAAAAAGACTGATATGGATGCTCTTATAAACATCCACACAATATCGCAGCAAACAGCCACACTCCACTAGCTAGATAGGCAGTCAACTGAATTAAATGACAGAAAAATAATTATGGGCAGTGAGCAGTAAATCTGCAGCAAACAGGCAGGAAATGTAGCAGCACTGGTGGTTTTTGAAGCAGGCAGCAAAGGAGCTATCATGGAGCATATATAAAAGGCAGTTGCAGATGTGGGAAGTAAGGCTTGCTGTGCAAATAAATCTCCAAAGATTATGGAGATTTTGAGGGACAGAAATGGTTATAGAGAAAGTATCAAACAGCCAATGCCAATACATTTGCCATTTCCAACAATAAGAATGCCGAAGACAAACTTGCATGGTAATGGTGACTTAATTCGATAACTTTGTTTAGTTTGTTTTATTTTGAATGCTGCACATCAATTTAATTTACTCGGATAAGTCATATAATTTTGATCGTTGTAAGTGCATGTGTTCTTTCTTCTCTTAAATCCTTTTATATATAACTTTTGTTTTAGTTCCCTTTTATCGTTTTTATGAAAAGAAAATCCATATATCTTCGTTTGTGCATGAGAGAGATATAGAGTCTAGCTCACAAGTTGTATTGCTTTCTATGTATAACATATGAACAGGAAAAAAATAAAAAAAAAATAGAAGCAACCGAGCTTTCCTGGTATTTCATTTTGTTCTATTTACTATTTTGCCTATTTCTTGGATTCATTTTTCTCTTTTAATTCTACATAACCAGTTCTTTCTGTTTTTATGACTATTGTATTTGGAGGATATGATTGTGGGGTGGGGGTGGGGGGGGGGGAACTTCTGGATACTGAAGTTCATTCTTCTCAGATTATTTATTTCTTGTGTATTTATGTGTGGTCTGAGAATAAATGCCTAGTCTATTCACACATTTGTGTTCCATACAAATGTAATGTATGTTGAAAGTGAGCTACATGGAATTGAAGATATGAACGTTTTTATTATCTGTTTTCAATTGAAAGGACTTTGTTTGCTTCAGTGGAACAATTCCCATATATTCCCCAAGTAATTACGTATGCTATTTGCAGACAGAGGTAATAGTTGTAATTCCGTTTATGAACTTTTGTATCGCTTCTTAATTCCATGATCCTCAACTCTCCCCTTAACTTCACGTTTTCTAAATTAGAGTTATGTATCTGTGAATTACTTTTCATATCTCTCTCTCTTAGGCTTTGTATTCATGTCACATTTATTGTGAAGGTATCTTTGTTACTGTGGTTGGTAATCTTTTGTGTATAAATTAGTAGCCAACAAACTTCTAGAATTGTGTGAGATTTCTTAAAGCTAGCTACGCACTCTTAAGATTCGATTCTCGTCCCATCGTTTTGTCTTGATCTTTTATTTGTTTGTTTATTGGCTTCCTCTTAATCAAACGCCAATTCCTTTATTCTTGCGCTCCCTACTCCATCACGTTTAATTGCCAATTGTTAATTTTTGGTAAAAGATAAACGGGCTGATTGTTGGCTTTCTATACATATTTCCCTTTATGGTAAAAGTCTCTTGTTGGGAAGTAAGGCTGGCTGTGCAAATAAATCTCCAAAGATTATGGAGATTTTGAGGAACATAAATGGTTATAGAGAAAGTATCAAACAGCCAATGCCAATGCATTTGCCATTTCCAACAATAAGAATGCCGAAGACAAACTTGCTTAGATGTAGAAGTGGTAGTCCACATTAAATTATAAGAATGCATACTAGGTCATTTAAAGTATTTACCGTTCCGTCAGGGTAGGTGGCCGAATAAACTTCCATATAGGCCTCTAAGTGAGGGGCCGCTTTGCCATTGATCCTTTGTTTCTTCGCCAAGTGAGCGAATGGAACCTTCCCGGCAGAGTGGTCCTTCTTCTTCTCGGACTTTCGGGCCAAAGACATTTTCGCCCCCTTCTCCTGCAAGATGAAATTCCCATAATGGATTCTCCGAATTAATAATAAACACTAACAATTCAGATTCAATTTCGCAGCAAAACATATTTGATTTTCGCAGCAAAACAATAATAATTCAGATTCAATTTTTCAGCAATAACCAACAGATTTAATTTAGTTTTTTTAGCACAAAAACAGTCTCAAAAATCAGCAAAAAAACAGTTTATATATACAGTTTTTCGCAGCAGTAAAAACAGATATGTATGGATTGTTTTTTGCAGCACTGATACACAGAAATAACAGACAGATTCGCAGCAATCTTAAAATAGCAATAGTAGTGAATTCTCAGCAGTGATTAATAGCAATGCAGCAGAAACAGATCAATGGCAGCAGCAGAAACAGATACGATAGTGCAAAACAGATTTTATCACATAGGGACTGAGAAAATACCTGATTAGACTGAGATTTGAAGTGGGCGCATAGGCACTCCCACTCTGCAGGACGGTGGGAGAACTCGATCGGAATGGGACCTTCTTTATCTTTTTCCCACTCTTTTTTGCAGTCATGTTTCCATTCTCGAAAGCGCCCTGCAGCCTTCATCTCAATCCACCCAATGAGATTATCATCGCTAGGATCGATGATATAGCTCTCCTACAAAACAAAACAATAGTAACATTAGTCTAAGTCAAAAAAGATAAGTAAAAAAAAAACCTTAACAAGCATGTTCGTAAAGTAAAGTTCACTTACCAATAAGTAGTCGAAGACTATCATCCTCGACTCCACAGGCATGTTACTGTAGTTAAGGTGTGTCATAGGGATCCGGTCCCTCACGCAGGATCCTATGTCTAACACTACCCTCCCCTCAAGGTTTTGATCAAGAATCCCCCGAACCTGTGGGTCGTAGCTGAGCACCGACCTCCCTTGGGATCGAACGATTGTCGCCGTCTTCTTTCCGCTAACAACGCCTCTCTTGTTCTTCGTCCTGCCATCATCTCCGGTGATGGACTGACTCTGCACACCTACGGATTAGAACATACATAATAGTCAGCCAATCAAATACATATGTATAATTACGATATATAATTAAGAAATCAAAAACTTTACCCGACGATTGTGCTTGCTGCTGTGATCGAATGCTCCGTATGGGCCTGGCCGTGGTGGTGCTGTCCGTAGTAGAAAAGGCAGAAACCACTAGTGGCAGCGCCGGCGAGTCCTGGGACGCTGATGACGAAGCAGTGGGCAGGGCGTTCTGCAACGCCAACAGTCGCTCCTTGATATGCTGGCGACTGTTAGGTATAGCACTAGTCCTAATCGGAGGCATCGTAACCTGAAACAAACAGCGAAGTATTATATATATATATATAATACTTCTTGAATCCTTATATTATTACAATGTTTATAATAATAACCCTTACATAAGTTATAAAAGTATTTATTATAACAAGAGCATGTGTGATTTTTCAGTCTATATATCTTCATGACTACATATATCTCACGCATTACTCTAGCTCAATGAGCCGAACATTTGGGTTGCACAAAATAAATTTACTCTTATATACTTTAAATAGGAGAGGGAGAAGGAGAGAGAGAGAGATAATTAGTGGTGGTAGCCTACCAGGAAGACTGTTTCTTTACTGCGTGTTGAAAACGTTTAGTGCTTCATTTTTGTCAACAACTTTATGTACTAATAAAGCACATAAATTTGCAATAAACTCGGTGAAATTCAGCTACCATATACCAAGGCAATATTATACTATATGCATATATTAAACTAAGGCCAACTTTGACATTCTACCATTTCATATTCAAAAAGAGCCAAAGTCAGTCCTCCTTTTATCTTCCTTTGAGTTGTTCATACAACTTTTCAAGGAAATTTTTAGTGTCCAAATATCACTCTCCCTTTCTCCGAATCTTTGTGCTTTTCTCTATTTTGTTTTCTTGTGCCTAAGCCTTAGACCCTACTTGTATTTTTTTAATTGTCTGATTAATTAAGATGGTACTTTTTTAAAGGTCTTCTTACTTGGGAGCTAGCTAGCTATGATGGCTCAATCATATATACTTTGTTCTCGAGGCATTATTTCACTTCGAAAAGTACCATTTTTATTATTTTATTTATTTGATGGGTACTGTAGGGTGGTCTAAAGCTGGGGCTCTGAATCAGGCCACGGGCCATGTACGAATTATATCTTAGGATGGTGGATAAATTTTATTTTTTATCTTTAAAGATGTTGAAATTACACTTCACTTAAGGAAAAGGCAAAAGATCAAAGTAATATGTAATCTTTATTAATGATCAAAGTAGTGTTTATTGTATACACGGAGACACTAATATGTGGTGACGAAATAGATAAGTTTGGACCATGCCCTTCAAACTCTGTCATCACTAATACCGGAGACACTAGCCAGAGATTAGCTAATGTATTTAATATGATTGATTTCATGTATCATGTATAAGAAAATAAATATTTTAATAAATTGATTTTGAAGAAAGATACGAAATATAAAAGTTATATTAAGCGTTGTGGACTCAATTGAGATAGTTCAATATTGACCCACACTGGTATAAAAGGACAGCAAGTTTTAGGCCTAAAATTTTGGCTAAAGCGTGAACGAAAATGTCTCAGTGCAATGACATAATCAAGCACAATGAGGTACATTATATTATATATATATATAAATTCTATATGTATATGTATATGTGTATATGTAAGTAAAAAAATAGCTAGGGCAGTAAAGTCAGACAGTGGATGGAGAAAAATATGGCAATTTTACTTAGATGGTTTCATGCAGGTTGAATGTTCTCATTGGAAGTACCAAACATTAATTTCGAACTCCCCAGATACTACATCCTAAAAAATTTATTTTTAAGTGATGGGATTCTATAAAGTATCTATGATTGAGAAATGAAGTATCTACCAAATAGTATGAATGCATATCTAATCCTCACAGATATAATATTTACATGGATAAATACAATATCTAAAAACCTCACATCTATTAAAAGAAAGGGTGCAAAACCTTATCCTAAAAAATTTCATTTTCAGTGACAGGATTCTAACCCCCAACATATTCATACCCCTCACCCTCTAGATATGAAATTGACAGTCAAGGGAGACCATAAAGTAATGGATTATTATATAAAAATACACATATATATATATATCGTCATAAAAATAAAAATGTATGTATGTAATTGTTAGTAGCAGCTGGGTCAAGTTACGCAAACATTAATTAATCTAATATTAATCAATAATCAAACCAAACATTTAACCAACCTCAACCATCAAAACACTATTACTACAGTACTACTACACATGCTAATATAGTAATATAGAAGCCTCTCCTCCAATTTTGTTTGACGAAAAATATATCTATATATATGTGTGTGTGTGTATAATTTGAAGGTCAAACTCAAGGCAAGCTAAGGATCTTTCTTTCTAGTAAACAGAAAAATGCATCACGTTCATTCATCATTCAGAAAATCCCCATCTAATCCAAGGGAAAATGAAAAAAAGAACCCACAAATCTCTCACCCCAAATTTCAAAACCCAGATCCTAAAGAAACCAAAAAAAAAAAAAATTACTCTTCAATAAACTCCACAAATCACCCAAAACAAAAACCTAGACCAAAATCAATAAAAGGGAAGCATGTAATAGTAGTTAATCTCATGGAGCAAATCACAGGTGGCGGTGGGTATTACCTCAAGCGGAGGAGAAGCCGGAGGAGAAGCCGGAGGAGGGCGATGGATGGCGGAGGACGGCGGCGGTGGAGAGACTAGGAGAGGAGAGACTGAGAGTGAGATAGCGAGAGGTGAAGGTGGGTGAGAGGTGGACGGTGGTGGTGGGTGAGAAGCGGGCGGCGCGGAGAGAGGGTGAGAGCAGCAGTGAGCGAGAGGAGAATGAGATAATAACTTTTAGCTAGGTTAGGTTTATTACAAGGATTTAATGAAATTGGGAATTTTTCCCCCAATTTAAAATAAACACTTAGGCGACATCGTAATTTATGTATGTCTCCTAATACTATTTTAGGCGACATGCATAAATTAATATGTCTCCTAAGAATTTTGCCCTTTTGCCCCCTTTTTCCAATTTTTTGCCTCCCTTTTTTTCGTGAAAATTTTGAATATTTTTAATAACACTTAAGAGACATACTAGTTTATATATGTCGCCTAAGAATTTTAGCCTTTTGCCCCCTTTTTTACGGATAAATTTTTTTTGCCTCCTTTTTTTTTTCGCGGAAAATTTGAATTTTTTTAATAACACTTAAGAGACATACTAATTTATATATGTCTCTTAAGAGTAATCCTTATGAGACATTCATATATTAGTATGTCGCTTAAGAGTTTTCAGTTTTTAAAATTATTTTTTTTTTATTTGTTATTTATTTTATTTATATAAAAAAATTATTTATTTTACAATAATCATTTCACTTAATTAATAACATTTGCAATAATTAATTCACTTAATTGTGGTGGACACCGAAGGGAGATAGTGAAGGTGTGTGGGAGGAGAGTGGACTAGGGGTGTTTTTGGTTTCGGTCGGGGTAAAGATTGGGGTCAATTATAATCAATTTTAATCGAGATGTAATACCGTCAATTATCAGTGACATAGTTACTTCTATTTTCTTTGGGAATGGGCCCAATGAGGTCCTGAGCTTCATCAATTATGTACAACCGATGCTTATAGAGAATTTATATTTTAAAGGTTTTAATGTTGGTTTGGAAGATTTTTTTTATTTCTAAGGAACTCCAAGAGAATATTCATATTCTAAGAGCGACTCGGCCATTTATATACAACAATCAGTTCACTTAATTACTAACGTTTACAAAAATAGTGAAACTGATCGATTGAATTACAATTTATAACAATATAACATCAATTATAGTCATCATCATCACTCTGATCCTGATCCTGATCCTGATCCTCATCTTCATCGTCATCGTCAGTTAAAAGATCATTATTAAACCCTTCTGCATCGTCGGAATCCTCATCCTCATCATAATCGTCATCCTCTTCGTCGTCGTCGTCGTCTGGAATATCTATTCGCGGTACTGAACTAAAGTCAATAAATAAACTAGATATTGGAAAATATATTGCATCTGGCTCTTGATATGGTTCGTCTACTTCATATAGTGGACCGACGGTTGCATCCCTTGCAAGTGTACTTTCACTGTACGTACCTCTATGAGACATTATGTTGACAACTTTCCAACCCTCACCTGCCAATGGATCATCTATATAAAACACTTGTCTTGCCATCTTGGCAAGAATAAATGGGAACTCGTCGTACCATGTGGTCCAAGTGTTTACAGATAAAAGACCACGATCAAACTTTGTGCTACCGGGAACATTAGGATCTGTGTTGTACCACTTACACCTAAACAACACAACCGGCATGCCTCCTGCATACCTTAGTTCGACAACTTCCTCTAGAATCCCGTAGTACATGATGTCACCGGCCACTACCATCACTCCACTATTTTGAGTCTTTCGGATTTGGTCTCGCCGTTGACTAACAAACTTGACACCATTTACATCACACTGTGAATAAATGGTGCAACGCGCAGGTATACATGCCAGAATCTGTAATTCTCGTTTGTATTTAGGAGCACCTCTAATTCGCAGATCATCCGTCTAAAAAATAATATCACATGGAACATCAGTTAAATATAATATGCATGTGACAATAACAAGTAAATAGAGGCTGTATATTTACCCAGTTAGGGAAATGTCCAATAAACGACTCAATACGTTGTTCGTCAGTCCCATTTGGAGCTAGTTCCGTAAATTGACCGCGGTGAATGCTTATGAACCATTCTGCTTCCGGACAATTTTCAATCACACACCAATGAGCAGTTTTAATTTCGGCTCTAGTCAAACCAGCAGTCTTGACACAACCGCTAGGCTTCATGAGGTTGTCAACAACTGAGATGTTCCACACTGGTACATCGGGGATTACTTCATCACTCGCGTTAGGATCATCCAAATAATTATTGATATAAGTCACACACTCGTGCATAATGTTCTGCTCAGCGATACAGCCCTCTGGGTAACGCTTATTTCCCACATCTTTCTTGAATTCTCCGAGTTGCCTGTAAAATTGCATAGTTATATAGACAAATATAGACAATTATATAGTATAAATTGTACATTCATACCTTTCGGTGGAAAACATCCAAGTAAAATGTACGGGTCCGGTGAGTAGGACCTGTTCGGGTAGGTGGATGCAGAGATGGACCATGATGGTAAAGAAAGCTGGTGGAAAAATCATTTCCAGTTTACATAAAATCATGACAATGTCGATTTGCATTTGACGGACATTTGATTTCGTCAACTCTCGGGCACATATCATTTGGAAAAATCTGGATAGTTCAACTAGCGCGTCAGCAACGTGGTTTCCCAAATACGGTCTGATAACAACTGGAAGAACACGCTGAAGCATGACATGACAGTCGTGAGTCTTCAATCCGTAAAACTTTTTATCAGAGACTTTAACCTTATTCTTTAGACTTCCTGCATAACCTCTTGGATACCTAACAGCAGCAATATGATCAAATACCTCCCTCTGATCCTTAGGCCGAACTGTGTAATCTGCCTGAGGTAGTGTCGTTTTTCCCAACGATGATTTTTTCGCCCAAAGATGCCTGCGTATACCCATCTTCTCTAGAGTTGCGCGAGATTTTGCATCATCCTTAGTCTTTGCATCAAGGCCTAGAATAGTGCCAAACACGTTATCACAGACATTTTTTTCGATGTGCATGACATCTAATGCATGTCTCACACTCGATGAGGTCCAGTAAGGCAGCTCCCAGAATATACTGACATGAGTCCAACACAATCTCGTTTTAGCTCCCTGAAAAAAGGTGGATGCCAACTCAATATAACTAAAATAAGATTACAAATTGATTTACAATTACAAATTTAATTAGTGGAGTACCTGTCTGAAATCGTTATGTGGATACAGAGAAGGCTGAGGGTAGGTATGTCTCTTGGTAGCTTCGTACACCTGTCTCGCAGACAGAGTTGGTGGGGCCCGTCTGAACTCGTTCTTCCCATTAAACGCTGTCGATTGCATCCGATAAGGGTGATTCTCGGGTAACCATCTACGTGCGCCCTGGTACGACATCCTGGAATTACTGTGCACTGCATCAATATCATCCAAACACTTTCGACATGCCTTGTACCCTTTCGTCTGAATGCCTCCTAACATCCCTAATCCTGGAAAGTCGCTGATAGTCCACATCACAGCTGCCCTCATATTGAATGTCTCTTCACCGTATCGATCCCAAGTAGAAACCCCCATCTCCCACAATATCTTAAGCTCATCGATTATTGGTCTCATAAATACATTGAGACACTTTCCTGGAGACTTGGGGCCGGATATTAACAGTACTAGCATGTTAAACTCCTTCTTCATACATAAATGTGGCGACAAATTATAAGGCATTACAATAACATGGCCAAGCGCTGTAAGGAACAGCCGTAGACCCATAGGGACTGAACCCGTCGGACGCTAAAGCGAGGCGCACGTTTCTGAAGTCGGACGCAAATTGCGGATGTAACCTGTAAATATATATATATATATATATACAAATAATTAATTAATTAATTAATTAAATAAATAATTAAATATACATTTATAAATACCTGTCGAAATGCTTCCATGCTTCCCCATCCGCTGGTTGTCTGAGTAAATCAGGATCTGTTTGGGACCTTTCCCCGTGCCATCGCATTTCCTTTGCAGTTCGTTTAGACATATACAAACGCTGCAACCTCGGCGTCAAAGGGAAGTACCGAACAGTCTTCTTGTTCCCATCTCGACTCACCACAAATAGGACATTGATCTAGATCTGCATACTCTTTGTAAAACAAAGAGCAACCATAATAACATGCGTGGATGATCCTATAACCCATGCCTATTTTCTTCAGTTTCTTTTTTACAACTGCATATGACTCGGGGTACTTGTTTTCTTTGGGTAATAGATAATTCACTTCCGCTGTCCATTTGTTGAAGCTTGTGTCTGCCATATTGCAACTATGTTTCAACTGCATTGCTCTAAGCATCGCGGTCAACGCAGTCTCTTCACTATTCTCGTATAGTGGAGTCATTGCTTCATCTAAAAGACGCTGATATGATAACATATTTTCTTTGGCAACAGGATTTACATGAACTACAGTGTCATCGGTAGGGAGATCGTACGACTCTTGAAATGAAAAAGCATCTTGCACAAATGCTATAGTCGGGTTACTCAAAGGATCGGCATTGTTACTTGAAGACGCCCTGTTCTGTTCTATTTCCAGTATTCTTTGCGATGTTGAAGCCATGTCTAAAACTTCACCGTGTAGGTACCATACAGTATACAATGGTATTATACCATCATTGATCAAGTGATTATATATATCATCCAAGCTGAGTCGTGCGCCCATGTTGAAACACCTTTTACAAGGACATGGATACAATCCGGTCGCACTATTGCCATTCTCTCGTACAAACGACAAGAAATCCATTACCCCCACAACGAATTGAGGAGAACCTCTTGAGCATTTCATCCAACTCTTATCCATTTTCACTTTCGTATATATCATAAAACAATATTAAAAATTTATAAATTTTATATTATAAACACAAAATTTATCAACAACTAACAATAATAGTAGCTATATTTTCAACAGAAAACATACATTTTTTACACTAATCTCAATATTTATATTATTTTAAACATTTAAATATATTTTTTAACACTAAAAATCTAGAAATTTATAAAATATATTAATAATATGAACCTAGTGATCAAATAAACCCAACAACTAACAACAATATGTTATTTTCAACACAAAACATACATCTTTTACACTAATCTCAAAATTTATATAAACACAAAAATTTGTTAAAAATTAATATGAATAAGAAGTAGTGTACCTATAGATCAAACAAAGCCTTTGATGAGGAAAATGATGTCAATTTTGCAACTTGAAATCGCCAAAATCGCCTAAAAATCACCCAAAATCACTCTAAAAGCTTAAATCCCGAAAATGGAGAAGCTGCTGCTATTTTAAAGATGAACAGGTTCTTAGGCGACATATTATCTTAAGTATGTCGCCTAAGATAAGCCAGTCAAACCCTTCGTGTAAAAAAAGTGTCGGTGGTCAAAAGAACTTAGGCGACATACAATTAAGATATGTCTCCTAAGTAAGGTCTTAGGAGACATACAATTAAGTATGTCGCCTAAGATAAGTCAGTCAAACCATTCGTGTGGAAAAGTGTCGGTTCTCAAAAGAACTTAGGCGACATAGAATTAAGCTATGTCTCCTAAGTAAGATCTTAGGCGACATACCATTAAGTATGTCTCCTAGGTAAGATATTACGAGACATACAATTAGGTAAGTCTCCTAAGTAATATCTTAGGCGACATACTTGATGGTATGTCGCCTAAGATCTTACTTAGGAGACATAGCTTAATTCTATGTCGCCTAAGTTCTTTTGACAACTCACGTGCACTTGTGACCTTACTTATGCGACATGTAAACTTTGTATGTCTCCTAAGTATAATTCTTATGAGACATATTATATATATGTCTCCTAAGAAGAGTATTTAGGCAACATATCTTCGTCGTATGTCGCATCAGTATACACTTAGGCGACACACTAATTGTAAGTCTCCTAAGTGTCACTCTTAGGAGACATACTTATTATATATGTCTCGTAAGTAAGTATTTAGGCGACATACTAAAGGTATGTCTCTTAAGATATAAGCTTAAGAGACATACAATTTGTATGTCTCCTAAGATGTGTTTTAGGAGACATACCCAATAGAGTATGTCGCCTAAGTCCACATCTGGTGTAGTGAGAGTGGATTGTTGAGGATTAGTCCTGCACTGCAGGGATACCTCATTAATTTTGGTGTTCCTTTATCTGTTTAATTACATTACTAATTGCTGCGTACTAGAAAAGATTAAACTGGTTTTCCAAAATTAGAATCCATAGAGTATTAAGGTTTGCTTTTTGATTCGATTAAAATTGGTTTTTGAGAATACATCCGCCTAATAACAAACCTAGGGTTAGTTTTTTTAATTCGCTTCCGCACGCACCCTAGCTCTTTTTTCATATATCACTCTATAAAAGGTACTCCAGCAGTTATCAAAAAATTATATTTAGTTGTTGTGTTAAGTTAACACTAGAACAAGCCTTAGCACAAGCGTAGAACTGACTGAAAAATTATGCGTACAATAATTAAAAAAACAAGTACCACTAATATTCAAGCAATACGAAAAACAAAAGATTAAGGAAGAAAATAACTAACCTAGCACGCAAGCAATTAGGTGGTATCGGCAAAACCGCCATTAATCCACCGAGTGATAGCTATTATTGATGAGATCAATTCTGAGTACAATGTGCAAAGCAAACCCTAGCCACCAATTAGAACTCTTAATATTATCTCGCAAATATACTTTCTAATCTAGCTAGTAAACAAAGCAATACAACTTATGAATAAAAACTATGACAAGGGGTCTACTTATAGAGTAAAAATCATATGAGTTTAGGATTGTACAAAGCCAAAACCTACTAGAAATTAGATACAAATCCAACTATGATTTGGATAATACAAAGCCAATTAGAATTGGACAATATAAAACCTCATAGGAATAGGATTCCTATACAGAGCCAAATCTTCATTAGTAACAAAAAAATGTTTCAAAAGATTCATAAGTTACATAGTGAACTTATATATCGACTAAACTAGTTATTATATAAATTTGTAACAAACCCAATTAATCTTAGAACACCGGTAACAAATAACTGGAATAATCTTAAAAGAAATCCACAAGCCTTTGACCATTATATTAAAATAATAATAGGTTTATAAGATATTTCCTTTAATTCTTTTTTTAAAGAAAAGATGCGGAATGATTCAACAATATTTGCGAACATTTCACATCACCATAAATATGGGTAGAGAATGCATGTAGTGTATATGGGTCTTCTATAATAAAAGGGTGCTATTAACTTTTTCACGTCCCCAAAGTTTTTCAATTTTTTTCATTGTACGTGGTCCCTAATGTTTCATTTGTCTCAATTTGGTCTTCATAGTTGGTTATGTGCCTAAAGTTTATCCAAACTTTGATGCCTTGTCGCTTTTTTGGACCAGAAATTCAATTCCCAGGCGTTCCAGGTTTGGATGAGAATGAGACGCGATTAATACTTTGACGACCGAAGTGAGACAAATAAAACACAAGGGACCAAATTTAAAACAAGGAAAACATGGGTGATGTAAAAAGTCAATTAACTACTAAAATGCCAGATGATTATTGGCTTTCTAGGGTTTAGTGAATGCTTTCTCTCCTGGCCTTCTTCAGGAAGCCGTTATGCAAAATTAGTGATGACTCTTAACCCCTGCATTTATAACTTAGGTCCCTTTGATTGTACGTCAAATTGAGAGCTAAAAAATCTAAAACTGTGCAATTTATAATATTTTTGTATTTATGTGCTGTTAGTTGTTAGAATTGAACAAATGTAAGTTCGATAATTTTAGTTGATTCCTGAAGAATGGAATTAATTAATTTCAAGGAAAACATGAAATTTACAAATTCTAAAACTAGTTAACTAAATCCAACTCTAAATTTCAATGAGATGCATGTAGTGCCCAAACAAATGTAAGTATAATTTTCGTTGTAAGTATATTGAAATGTTGTAGGCAAGATTAATCTATTTAAGTGTGGATAATTTCATAAACTCGAGTCGTTAGCTGCTTCAATTATATGTAAGTGTGGGCAATATCGCATGAATGACTAACTCGCAACGTGAATATTACTGTGTTCTCGATGATTTCCCCCATCTTGACGTAAAAAATGTTTTAGGCTTTAGTAACATAGCTTTTATTTCAATGGTTAAAAGGTGGGCACCTATATTAAATTTACAAATATAAGTGGCTTAACTTTTAGGCTGATCCATTTAGATTGTCTCTAGAGTTGATGTGATATAACTTTGTTCAATTGCTTGTCTGGTTCGTGATTTTTATTTGTTACTTGAATATAAAACAATAATTTTATATAAAAAGTTTGTATTTCATCAATTTATGATTTAGCATCTTGTAATGAATTATATGAGATTATTGGGTAATTAGCAAAAATGACCCTTAAATTAAGTTTTACCCGAATCTCTCGCTCATCCCTAAAGTTTAAATTTCGGTTGAAATGTCCTTAAAGTTTCTAATTTTAAGTTGCATTTTTTGGATGCTTCAACCAAAATTAGAAACATTAAGGATATTTCAATCGAAATTAGAAACTTCAAGGATACTTAAACCGAAATTAGAAATTTTAAGGATGCTTCAATCGAAATTAGATCCTTAAGGACTCTTCAACCGAAAATTGAACTTTAGGGACGAGCGAGAGAATTGGTTCAAACTTTAGGGGTAATTTTTGCTAATTACCCCACATTATTAGCATAAATTTACTAACTTAAGAGTTTATGAAAAAATAAATTAATAAAATTGAACCAAACTAACATCCATTAAAAAGTAGAAACTGTAATAAACTTAAAAAAAATAACAAATACTCGATCGAAAAAATATTCCAAAACAAAGACTAGAGACTAATGTTCTTGTTAAAAATTAAACCATTCTATTTTAATTAGCCACGTCAACGTTGAATAATTTTATTTTTTTTAAAATTTCCTTATAATTTTTTTAAACATTACACTACCGTTATGTTTGTTTTCAAATATATCATCGAGTACATATATCTTTACCACTATTGTAAAATCTAAATTTAGTTGGTTTAATTCATTCAACAAAAACACAATATTTCTATTTGTAAACGAGTTGTTCGTATTCCCACTCGAAAATCAAAGTTTTTGGATAGCCGCCATTCAAATCGCTCGTTCACATTACTTTGGTAAGTTTGACAAAATCATGTCATAGGTGGTGGAACTTAATTGATTTTTAAAAATAATTTTTCAAAAAAAGGTTCATTTGAAAATGCCAAAGGAGAAAGTTGATTTTGAATTTCTTGGTCGATCATGAAAATTTTTCTTGCAAAATCTTTGAAATGATTTTAAACAAGTTTCAAAATGTCAAAATCATTGAAATTAAGTGCAAATCACATAAAGTCAAAAAGACCAGTTTTGTAATTGCGGACCGGTATTCCGAAAAGCCAATACCGGCCCGGCAGTAAATTTTTCCTGAACTTTGCAGTTGTAGACCGGTATGCTGAAACTCAAATACCAGCCCGGCTCCAAAGTTTTCCTGCTATTTCCAATTGCGAACTGGTATGCTAAAATGCCAATACCGGTCCGGTGTGTAACTTTTGCCGTGATGACTTTTTCATAGCCTTGCACTTTCTTTCTGTACAGCTTGCTTCACACTTTTCTAGGTACAAAAATTCATTGAAGCACAGCTCATAATAAGACATTTTTCAAACAAGTTGCATTGCCTTTTTGAACTTAAAAATCCTCTATATAAATAAGGCTTTGCAATATGATTTTTTAAGCTTTTCATTGAAGAAAAAATTTGATCATAATTTTAGTTCTGAAAAGCAAAATTTCAACACCACTTACAGTTTTGATTTTTACATGCCAAAAGTGTAGTTCTTTCTTAAAAAGAATTACAAATCCGAAAGTCTTGATTAAATCTCTTATAGTCAAGATAATCAGAACTAGTCCGAGGTGCGTCATGCGTTGTAATTGTATTCGAGCGATTCGAATGGAACTATACACATCAGAGGTGGAAACTATAGCAGCTCTTGAGTGAGTCAAGTATTGTAAGTCTGTAATTGTGATTATTGTGTTTGTAAACTTTTTGTGTTATAGTGTAAAGCTTTTGAGGATTACGTAAGTAGGGATACCTCTTTAATTTTGGTGTTGCTTGTTTGATTAAACTATTTGATTATTCTTGCATGCTAGACAAGAGCAACGACTTTTCCAGAATAAAAAATTGGTAGAATCCTAGAGTTTATTATTACTGGTACTTATTCACCAAACGATTTTAGATAAGTAACTAGTATTTAATTCAACTTGGTAATCTTATTCTCCAAGTTATACTTTTTCAATTTTTTCAACTATATCACTGCCCATATGTACCACATCGCATAATGACGGATATCTATCAACCTCCTACAAAAGCAACATCTAGTTGTAAACTTAAGTTAATAAATTAGTAGATATTATCTTGTTTGATTGTTCTCAAATTTACGAATTATAATTTTAAATTACCTAATTCTTGAAGTATCTAATTTGAGTATCTTATTGCCAAAATAAATATAAATAAAAAAGTATGAACTTAAGTTAATACTTAAAATATTTAATACAAAAAAAAATTTAAAGGCACAGTTGAAATTATGTAACTTTCGTTAAAAAAAATGAACACTACATAATTTTTTATTTAAAATAAAAAAGATTTATAATAAATGAGAGCCTAACTTATCAACTTTCGAAACTTTCGGCTCTAAGTCCACAATCCTCCACCCCCCACGCCCAATCCCACCCCCACCTCCCCGGGGGCTGTCATATATAAGCAGCAATATCAATGTGGGGAAAAAAAAAATTATTGGGAGATGAAAGTAACGATGCAAATAAATAAATAAATTCCATGATATGAGAAAAAAAGATCCACATAATTTTACAAAGACCGAATGAGACAAACCACAAGTGGAAAATGGAACCAATAATAATATATGGACCACTAGACCCGCATGCTACGTATAAGGGACAGAAACAATGTTAGAGATATATGAATAATCCTTCCAATTGGACTAGTTACGATAGGGGACGTAGGAGTTAATAAAAAGGAGGACCAAAAAAAATTTGTATATAGTACGTAAATCTTCTTGATATTTTAGTATTTAAAAAAAATTACGTTTTAGTCGAAAATTACATAAAAAATGTCAATTTTAAAATACTAATTAAATAGAGAGAATTTAACCCCACTTACCTTAAAGTAATGATAATTAGAAATAAGGAGAATAAAGTGTAATATTTTCTAAAAAATAAGGTGAGTAAAATATCATAATATTTCTTATCGAATAATTTATTTTTTTCTCGAAGCGTCAACATATTTTGAAAGTTTACGTGGGCAAGTGCCGACCTTGCAATGCATGAGTGGTTGTAATAGGAAACTTCTTTCACTTATTAATTAAAGGGAGATGGTTTGGATGAACCCATGACGTATCCCATCCCAATATTTATAGGACCTTGTTTAATAAATAAAATAAAGAAATTTTTTGGATGTGAAATATACTTGTTGAACCTTTATATCAATGCAGTGATTATAATATTGTGCTATTTACAAAATTTAATAAATCCTTTATTTTTTTAGGTACTCTTATCTTGTACATTTTTAAGACTGACCTTGCACAAGAGAAGATTTATAGAATTGGAGTTTTCCCAAATTATAAGACAACAACTAGAGTTATTTACACTATACTTACCCCCTTGAACATTGATCAAATTCTCACTTTGATCCACGAACTTCAATGCGTGCCAAATGTTAGAGTGATATACTAAAAGCCATAATTTTCTTATTGGTTTGGATATGTTATAAATTTGGTTTTGTTATTGTAATGA
This sequence comes from Lonicera japonica, assembly GCA_021464415.1. Classification (NCBI taxonomy): domain Eukaryota; kingdom Viridiplantae; phylum Streptophyta; class Magnoliopsida; order Dipsacales; family Caprifoliaceae; genus Lonicera; species Lonicera japonica. The sequence goes on along the minus strand of CM038465.1, from coordinate 35,045,801 downwards.
GAATCTTTAATGGCAATGGTTGCATTATATTATTTATTTAAATATTATGCATGTATGTTTTTTATTCCATATAGTAGATGATTTGGTGTGTAGAGTACAGCTTACACACAGAAGATCATATCGTCGGCTCTTGTAGAATATAAGTTTAATGGTTCACAGTCTTAGATGGAATTGACACCCATCGGTAGAATTGTAACACAAGTTTTAGTAGTTTATCTTAACTACAGGAAACGGTATAGTTTTAATTCGTTGTGCTAGTACACTCTGTGTGTATTGAATAGGACTAGTTTGGATTTATTGTTTTTATACTGACTATATAAAACAATTTAAAATCCCATGGTTATTATGATTATTTATGCTCTTAATCTTGAAATAATTAATAGGCATATATCTGTAGTGTTTATTGTTTTGACTCATTAAGAGTGAGATTCATTTATGGATCAATAATCTTCATGAATTGGATGACAATACTATATGTATGATTAATATTAATTATTGACGGAATTCACGTCCCGGTATAGGGATTGATGATAGCCCCTTGAGAAGCTTATAAGTTTTGATCAAGTCAAACCCTGCAGGTAGATTATGTTAATCTGACATGTCAAATAAATTAAGTGGTAGGCTCAATGATTAAGAAGTCATTTAAATATAATTGTCAATAATTTAATTTAAATGACGGTTATCTATAATCTTAACATGGGGAGAATAATAAGTATTTAATAATAAGGAGCTCGAAATTAAATTTTGAAATAAGGACGGGAGTGCAATTACAATTCTTTAGTGGTGCAAATTATAATTTATGGAAGCAACTAATTCATAGTGGAATTAGGATTCCAACTTTCCATAGGAAGCCCAAACACTTATTTCTCCTTAATGTCCCGATCGTAGCCTTATATATACGCCGGCCTTGTCTCTTCTCATTATAACAAAAATTCTCACGAGTTAGAATTTGTTCTATTAAGAGAGGAGAAAATTTTGGTGATACCGTAACCCAAATTCGGTGCAAGATTTGATAACGGAAGAAATAAGATAGAAGATCTTTAGGTTTTCGGTACTGCAATCGTAAATCAATCGTAACTTTTGATCACACAGTTGGATTAGGATAATTTTTGGGTATGTCATTCGAAACGCAAAGTTACTATAATTGCGCAAAAAATCAGGATGATCAGAAGTTGTTTCGGTGGCAAAAACAATTGATTTTCCCAGCCCAGCAAGAATTAAAAAATCTGACCAAATCGCAATCTGATGCTTTCAAGCCCTAGTCTTCTCATATGGATCCTCTACATGATCCACAAAGGTGAAATCCCTTTAGTCTTATAGGGTTTTAGCAAAAGTATTTTGTTTAATCTATACTCAATATCAAACGATCATGTATTTATGTCTCCATCACCAAATTCACCTGTAAAGTTTAATTTCATTGTCTCTTTAGTCCAAATCCAAATTGCACTTTGTTTCTCAAGTGGAAAATAATATGTCTATTTTATATTCAGGCTATGTCAATTGCACATGACATTTTTTGTCCATACAAACAATATGTTGGAGTTTGGACTACAGTGACAACGGATCAAAATGTATGGATGAGATTGACAAAAATGCATAGATCAAAGTGAAAATTTGATTAAATTTCATGGGAATAAAGTGTAAATAACTCCTACAATAATTTCAAAGTATATAAATAGAAGAAAGCAAAAAGCTCATAACTATTTCTTTGAAGAAAACATGAAGTGAAGAAAACATGAAGTTGTACAAGATGAGCTCTTTTATTGCCCTCATCATCCTCCTACTCTCAGTTGCTTTTATCCAATCTGCAACATCAGCACGACTCGCAAAATGTTAGTATTTTCCATACCATTCATTCAGTTCGCATAAAATATTCATAATTTTACGCGTTCAACTTAAATTAAATCTATTTTCTATTTGTGTACATAATCAACGATTCCATCCAAAATAAGTTGTATCTTTCCGCAAACTTTTTAGATTCTGAAAAAAGATTAAAAACATACATGTATATATATAGACTCAATAAGAAGTTGATTTGTTGTAATTTATTGATTCAATTTGGTAATATATATAGTTAATTATCATAAAAGGAAGATTATGGCGTTTTCGTAAACATGATCGAGTAGAAATGCTTTTAACAGTTTTCATATGTATTACAAAGCAAAAGATGAGCTCTTAATTTAAAATAAAGAAGTATTGGTTTATCTTTTTTTCTTCCTTTCTTTGTTTTATTTTCTATTTCTATTTTTTTTATTGTAATATTACAATGTGTCAAGAAAAATATTTTAATATATGCATGAGCAGCACAACTCTAGGGAATTTATTTATTTATTTTTCTTTTTAAATAACATTAGTCATGGATTAGAGAGGAAATTTTATTATGAATCGTAATGGGCGACATAAATGAAGGTATCCCTCCACAGTCAAACTTTTCCTTTAAAGGATTTGAGTATCACCCTGGTTCCATTGGTTCCGTCATAGCCCAGTCACCAGCTTGTCAGTTGTCACCCTCGAGCTCATCTTCGAAAGCATGCTTTCTCTTTGGATTTGCCAAACCTACATCACCTCGATCCCCTAAGGGATTAATCAACTATCCTATTAAATTGCCATTGATGGAGTTTGAACCCCTACTCACTCATGTGAAAAATGAACACTCATAGCTTACCGACGTCTCTAGTGAACTTGATAAAAAAACATACAAAAGATTTTTTTTATTATTTATTATATCAAGTAATGAAATTAAATAGAGAAAAAAAATTAGACCTCGTTTGGTTTTAAAAGTCTTGGCTAAAAGGTTATAAAATATTTTTATAATGAAATTTACAAACCATTTAATTGGCTTACTGGTAAAACTAATATGTGTAAGAGTTTGCTCCGGCCAAAAAAAAGGTTTAATTCGCCTTACATACTTTTCACTTGAGAAGTTGTAGATTCGATTACCCTTCCCCTTTATTAAACTTAGTAACACTTACAGGCTTGATTAATCTTTCAAATTAAAATAAAACGTATGTCCGCGGAAGAAAATTATTATAAAATGTACTTAATTTCACACGATGTAATTATGCATGTGACTAGTGTTATTTCTATTTAAGGGGTTCGTATTCTTACAACATGCAATCAGAATGTCAATCAGGTTTTCAACATAGAGAAAGCGCCTATTGCATCTATGGAATGCAAACATATATATCAATTTTTGATCTCATGCACCCACTTTTCAATTTAATTCCGATGAAATTTGGTGGAGATTATATACATATATATCTAATATAGAGATCCTCACCACCAAATTTCACAATAAATTCAACTATTTAACCCTTCAAAAGAGGAAGTTTGATATAGTTAAAAGAAAGTATTTAGTCCTTTGGACTAGAAACGCTCCGTAACTACAATTGTGTTTTCAATATATGCAGTTAGGCCATCTACAATTTCAGGCGTCTCCGGAAGCAAACCGCTGAAAGGAGGCATTCCATAAATCATCAAGCAAGGAGCGTCATGTATCATCATGTAATCTCCTTCCTATGTATTTAGAAAAGGTCAATAAAAATGGATGGAAAGTATCTCCAAAATGTATTACTATTTGAATATTATGATGGAAGGGAAATGAATTTCTTTTGGATTGTCCTGGTAGTTGGTTGGGAATGTGCACAGGTGCCGGTTATTAGAGTTCGTAGCATCCAATCTAAAATCAACTTGCTATGGGTGGAGTATCCCTTTTATCTTTAATATTGCTTTACCAGGTTTCGATTTCTTGATGTGGGATTTATAGTCTAAGGAAACCGCAATTAATTTTTAAATGACAACCATTTTTCTTCCTTGAGGGACAAAAAAAAAGTCCTACAAAGCAAAATTTATGGGAAAAAATAAATTTAATCAACTGATAAAAAATATGAACAATACAATGAATGCAGAAATAATTCAAAACAATACAAGAGAGTATGATGTAATGGATGCATATATGGGCACATCAGACCATCCAAAGTCCAACAGGAGGAAAACTTGATTTCTACTAGAGCTAGTGACAGATCCCAAATGGTTTAGGTTTGGGCTAGTTTAATTAGAAGAGAAGTCATCGCCAAAGCCATGAGCTATATCATTTTTTGGCCATTAGGTGTTGTTTATGCCTCAAAAAGGGCAATTTTAGCCTTTTTGATAATATTTATTTTTGGTAATGTTATAAAAATCCAAATAAACTTCCGTAAATTTTGGAATGATCTATATGTTTAATACAATTAAGATCCTTTGTGATGTCGTTTTTGCTATTTTTGGTAAATATTTGTGTTTTCCTTATTTTAGTTAAATTTCAATCCCGGTAAATGAGGATTGTTGTGTTAATAGAATATTGACGCCACAAAAATATTGTGTTGTATTAACCCAAGTGAAGGTCCGTCAAGTTGTAATAAAGTCTCGGTAATCCGAGTATCGATCTACATGGATAGTTGGGAAGAAATGAAATGGATCGCAGATTTACATTTTTCTGATTTTGTAAAATTGTTGGATATAAAGCAATGTAAACCTAAAACGGTTATAAAAAGGATTAAGAAAGCACTAAGGTTTGTGAAAGTTGCTTGCAACATAAGAAACAACGATTACTATCTCATTCAAATATTTCAATTCAACCTTCTTGAGAATGAGGAACATATTATTTTCCTCAATAGTAAAGAGTGCAAAGTAAGGCAACTCATTCTCTGATTTGAGTTATATCAAGAGGGAAAATTAACAACAAAGTTCCACCAAGCATGATTTTATCAAGAATATCTCTTAGCAACAAGTGTAAAGCAAAGCAAACCATTCCCGATAAAGCTAATTCGAGATAGTGATGATAAATTCATGATAAAAAAAGTTTAACATAAAGCATGTTTTTTAAATCTCATAATTTAAATGAATGAAAATTAAAAGGTAAATCCTTGCACTGAAGTGAGACGAAGATTATGGCATAAATTCATTAGCTAATTGATTATCACTTAAGCAAGACAATAAGGATTCTAAATATCACGTAAAGTTTATAAAGCACTCAAAATATCATTAAGTAAGTCAAAGATTAGCATAGCAAATTTATGATTTATTTACGAATCTTCAAGAACTATTTATATGCTCTATAAAAAGATGAAAGTCCATAGATGAGGAAAAGTGGCTACAAGCTTTTAAGAACTATACAAGTGTATTATATTTCCATTTATTCACAAGAACTAAACATACAAGGCATGTAAAATCTAATCATCATATGAAAATACCTAGAAAGCTTGTAGAATGTTTGGTTTGAAAAGGAAAATGATTTACAACTATTTAACAATATTTAAACATGGATTAAAATACTAATTACCGAAAATTACATTACAAATACCTTCCGTAACCGTAGTAAAATAATATTCCATACTAATTGAGACAATAATTATAAAAGAAGTATTCATTTCTTCAAATAAAAATAAACTTACAAGAGAATAAAACATAGTTACAAAGGATAAGCTCTCACTTCTCTCTTATTCTTGGTAATAAAACTAGATAACTTAGCCAAAAAGCTAAGCCTTACATTATGTTAAGCATGATATTCATTGCGGTTCCTTCTCCTAACAGCTTAAGCTTTTGGGAGAGATGGTTCCTAACATGGTATCAGAGATTGGTTCTCTGGGAGGTCCAAGGTTCAAGCCTTAGCACCTCCATCCCCCATCCCCCATCCATTAATCTGCTATCCACGTGCAAGTATGGGGTTGCACGTCCACATCCATCCATTAATCTGCTCTCCACGTGCAAGTATGGGGTTGCACGTGAGGGAGGGTGTTAAGCATGATATTCATTGCAATTCCTTCTCCTAACAGCTTAAGGTTTTGGGAGAGATGGTTCCTAACACATTATATACTAAACAATTACAAAAGATCTAAAATAAATAGAACTATAAAAATTGCCCAAAAGTAGTGTGAAAAGGCCAAAGAGGGGGCCATGATCGATAATGACCGCCCCATGATCGATTATGGGGCTGGAAGATAAAGCTCTGATTTGTGATTCATCCATTATTGATCATGGGGCATGATTGATAATGACCGCCCCATGATCGAGAGTTTGTTGCGACAAAGATTCAACTTCTCCAAAATCTTTACTAGCACTTAACTAAGGTGCATAGCCATAGAGATTGGGATAATATGTTGCTTTCCCGAATGCTTTCCACTTTGATGTGAAAAATGATGGTGATCATTTGGAAACTAGTTTGCCTTCTACCTAGCTTCGGATTGGAAATTGGAGGACCCCTAGCTTGAGGTTGCGAATGCTGCTGATTGGAAGACTGGTCTGGCTTGCAAGAGAAGTTAGGATGGTTTCTCCACTTAGAATTATATGTCTAGCTGAAACTAGCCAAATTGGGTTTCCTAAAGTTGCTAAACTCAAAGGCTTATTCCATAATTAGCTCATGTTAAGGAAAGAAGGTTGGGCATAAGTGAGCGACATGGTTTACACTAGAACAAATAGTGCATGGAACCATGTTGGGCTCACTATTGACACTCATGATTGGGGTAGCTAGGCCTAGCAGTTTGCTTTTGCATTACATATGCCAAAGCTTTAACTGTTTTGGCCAAAGCTGTAATGCCTTGGTTCAAACCTTGCATTAAGTTCTTAACTCTAGGTCACTTTTGATTTCGTACCTACCACCATTTCGAGGGCTTGACTTAGACTTAGAAAATTCATTGGAAGCATCACATTGTTGTGAATCTCCTCCTAATTCAGTTTAAAAGGTGTAAGCTTTTGTGGGAGTGAAGTGCATTAATGTTCCCTTATGCATGGACTCAATTATGTTACAAGAACTCGGACAGAGACTATTATAAAAAGAATGGACTAGATGACCTTTATCAATGATGTTTTGAGGGCATTTGATAATGAAACCTTGAAATCTATTACATGCTTCATAAAATTGTTCATTTTCTTTTTGATGAAAGTCTTTGATGGACTGGCACAATTCATTTATTCGATTCATTGGGTAAAATTTAGACATGACATTTTTGGCTAATGTTCCCATAAGCGAATTTAGTCTTGTGGCAAAAAATTAAGCCACAAAGAAACCTTGTCATGCGAATTTAGTCTTGTGGCTAATGTTACACAGTCTAATCCATGAAAACTGTGTAACATTAAAATCGTTGCCAGGCGAATTTCAAAATGAGATGCGGTAGTAGCCGGGAGGACTATACAAGATGGAGGATTTGTGATGTACCAAGAAATTGATATAATTTATCATGCTAATTTATACTTTAGAGAGCATATATTTTCACTAATATTGTATTTTTAGTGCTTCTAAGGTGTTAAAAAAGAATTGGAGAAGATTGAGAAAAATAGAAAAATTAAAGTAAGTAAAGACACCTAAAGTGGTTCAATACTTTTGGATGCATAACTTTATACTCGGAATTCCAAATTATACGATTCTTAAGCCCATTGTGAAGATAATTTCAAGATTTACAAATTTCCAGTTCAACACTTTTCCAAATTTAGCCATCTCGGGGTCCTATATTGCAACACAAAATTCAGTAATTTAATAGGGCGAAAATTCAACAAAGTGCAGTTAAGTATGGGCCCAAGCCCACTCACAAACCATTAAAAAAAAGCCCTGCCACGTAATTAAATTAATGAGCATCCCATGTGGGAATCAAAGAAAAATAATAATAATATATATAGAGAGAGGATAGACATAGCAAATTATGGGAGGAGTCTGCTGAGCACTATTGATTCTTCTCCTCTTTAATTCTATTTTTTTTCTTTTTCTACTAAATTGGAGATTTTGAAGATTTGAAAACTTTATTTACTTATTTTAGGCCAAGAAAGTTTATTTAAACTTTATCATTCTTAGTTTATTTAATTTTACTCATGTTAACATAAATTTGTACTAGGGTTTAGGATGATCGAGTGTATTCCAATTACTCCATTGCACGTGTTTATGCCAATTGACTCTACCAATTTAATACTTCATTATTAAATACAATTCTTCCTATTGGACGCCTACTTTAATTTATAAAAATAAAGTTGGATTCTCGTTATTTTTTGTTGGATTCACCTTATAATTCTTATTATTTCTTGAGCACTATATTATCAACCGATTCACATCATATCAATTTGCAATGATATGAGCAAAGTAGTCCTTCAATGCACGTTCTTCCTCCATTTTCGGATGGGAAATTTCAATGATGGATGATGCGGGTGAACTTGGACACATGTTTATGACAAATAGGGTGAGGTCTACTATAAGCTCGTAGATATATGTATCTCGTAATTCAAGAATTGAATTGCTACGTGATTTGTTCAATAGCCTTTTGGACTTTTGCATCGCATGAGATTAACATTGTGAAATTTGACTTTCTAAAAAGAATGGATGGGTGGCTGAAAATAAGACACAAAATGACTATAATCATAATTGATTTGATGTACAGTAACGAAGGAAGCAATTCCTAAATAACATATAACCAATTATTATCTTCAATTTAATAAAAGGTTAGTCAATTTTAACTATCCGTGGGTGGAAAAGATCTTTAATACCACCTGATTAAAAATTTTGTGCACCTACTCTTGTCCATATTTGATCAAAACGAACAATAAGAATTGTCTGTGAAGCTTCAATTAAATTCTCCTAAATCAGGGCCAAAGGACTAAGTTGGAGGGTCATATAGGCAGCACTTAAATACTAACTAGTTAATCTATCATAGGCTTGGAATAGCTCATTGGATTACCAATTGCTTCTTTTCTTTAGACGTCTTATGAACGTTGAATCCTATTTGGCTTGCTAGTTATTTGCCTTGTATGTTTACTTCTTGAGTATAAATGGAAATACAATACACTTGTGTAGTTCTTTTTTCTATCTATGAGTTCTTGAAGATCCGTAGATGTAATATAAGCTTGTGATGCTTATCTTTGATTTACGTAGTGATATTTTGAGTACTTTATACACTATATGTGATGTTTAGACTAATTATTGTCTGGTTTAAGTATTGATCGATTAGATAACGAGTTTATACCATAAACTTCGTCTCATTCCATCGTAAGAATTCATTATTTAGTTTTACATCATTTAAACCACGAGTCTTCAAATACTTACATATTGTTGAATCTCTTACATATGACTTTTTATCATTAATATCTCGACTTAGCTTTATATGGGAATGAATTGCCTAACTTTGCACCTAGTGCTATGAGATATGGATAATAAACTCATGCTTGGTGGAACTTTGCTATATATTCTCTTGATATGGCTTAATATATGAGAATGAGTTCCTAACTTCACACCTGTTGCTATTGATCATGTTCCCCATTGTTTAGAATATCATATTGGAAATCTTTGTATTAGATTGTAATCGCCTTATCTTGTGTTGCAAGTAACTTCCATATATCTTTACAACCATTTTTACATTTATGTTGTTTCAAAATCAACCACTTTACAAAAAATCATAAATCCTTTAATCCATGATCTATATCACATCTTTCCAACTATCATTATGGACTGACACTCGGACTATCGAGACTATATTACTACTTGACGAACTTGTACTTAGTTTAACGTAACATGATATTTTCGCGGTGTCACAAGTTCGAGTTTGATTTTTTAAGCATTATTTTAAATTGAATTATCCGAAAGGACTATTTTGAAAAGACTAAAGTAACTTGCAAAATATCTGCTTATGAATTGAAAACATGATCCATAAGAGACCGAGAGAACGGGGCGGATTTGGTGCCTAACACCTTTCGAATTCGTAATGTGATTCCTGAACCCAAGTGAAGTTGTTATCAAATTATCTTCAGTTTCAACATGTAAAAGATAGCCTATATTCAGGCTTTGTTAGAATAAATTATTTAGTTTCCTAACGAAGTAGTAGGTTTCCTTATTCTATTAGGTTTCTCGTTTATGTATATAACACTATAAATAGGGCTCTTCTTGTATCAAGACTAATCAATAAAATTATTCTCGATCTCTTATTCTCAACATGGTATCAGATAATGTTTATTGATCCTCACCATCGCCTTCTTCAACTAACCATATCAAAATTCCAATAGGTTCAATCATCTCCTTCTTTAAAACAAAATCCAACAACCCTCACCTCTCTACACCTTAATGTCATAATCTGAAACTATTAACAGCAAACCTAGCCAAAAGCCAGCATAATTAATTTATGATCCATATTTTTAAACCCCACAAACAAACATCTTCTCTCTGCCAACCTAAAGTCTACAGCAAATCCAACCTCCAAACCTACATATTCAACTAAAAGAATAAACAACTCATACCCTATACCAATCAAATCGTTAGATTGATACGAACCAAACCCCAGAAAAATTCCCAAAGACCTGAGCACTCACGCGCCCGCACGCGTGGTTCGTCTTCATATACCATCATCCTTTTTTTAGTTGCACATCCTACAAGCGTTTAAACACCCCTCACTCGCCTTACCTGGCATGCGCCAGCGTCCTTTTTGTACCATTTGCCCACATGCATCTGACCCCAAACCCACCCACACACCTGCTCCCTGTTCACACTTGCCCTAACCCTAATCACTTACTAGTTTTTTCAACTAGTTCAACCGATTACTCTATGTAACTGGTTCAAGCCTTTTTTGATCGATTCTCAGCCAGGATAAAGTAGTTCCTAGGATTTTGACATTTTTTTATCTCAAATTCAACCTTTGTTTTGTCAAAAATAGTCCCGATTTTACCAGCCAGGATAACCTAGTTCCTAGGGTTTCTCAAATTCACCCCGTCCCCATTTTTTAACAGGTTCACCTCATATTTGATTAGTTCTTAGCCAACTTGGACATATTCCCTATTTTTTCGAGCATTCTACACACGATTACGGCCTTTTTTCCCAAATTTGTCTATATTTTATAGTTTCAATTACATAGCCTCAAAATGGTTTCGGACCGCATCTTAAAGAATCAATATAATTCAAAGCATCCACCATGTTCATATACGGCAAAACCGGGCATTCAAAGAAAGGGTGCTATGAAGTAATAAGTTATCCAAACTGGTGGGATCATTCGCAGAGTCATTGTTTTAATCAAAGTAATGATAATAAGGATTTAGGATTGCTTACAACCACTACGACACCTGGTAAGGCATTAAATTCTGCATATATTTTGAATAATAGATAGATAATTGATTCTGGTGCTACAGATCATTTGACACTTTATTCTAGACAAGTCACATCTCTTACCCCCTATTCCAAAATGTTTATTTCCACAGCTAATGGTGATCCAATCCTTATTATTGAGGAAGAGTTTGTTCTTTTATTAAATTCTCTAAATTTAAATTATCTACTCGTAGTCCCCTCACTAAAAAATAATTTATTATCTATCACTCAGATTACTAATGTTTTAAATTGTATCGCTATTTTTTTGCCCTCTCAATGTGTCTTTAAAGATGTTCAGATGAGGAAGACAATTGGTTATGGTGTTAGGCAAGAAAATTCGTACTATTTGAATTTGGCATTGAATAGTATGATTTAGTTACATCAGGCCCTCCAAACTGACGTGACGGTAAGAAAAAAGAGTGAAGATGAGATTTGGCTATGGCATTGCCGATTAGGTCATGCATCCTTTAGCTATTTAAAAAGGTTATTTCCTAAAATTTTAGGAATGTTGAGCTATCTGTTTTTCACTAAGAAATTTTTAAACTTGCAAAGAGCCATCGTACTTCCTTCCCACCATTACTTAATAAATGTTCAGTTCTATTCATGATAAACCATTATGATGTATAGGGGCCTTCTCCTACTTTGTTTTTAAATGGTGCTCATTGGTTTGTCACTTTCATTGATAATTGCACAAGAATGACCTACGAATGTCCTATAAAGTCTAAAAGTGAATTAAGTTCTTTATTTTAGAGATTCCACAAGCCGGTCAATACACAATATAAAACCACCATTTAGGTTCTTTTAAGTGGTAATGGAGGTGAATATATGAGTAAATAATTGCAGGAGTACTTCATGAAGGGAATTAGGGCAGTAATCATGCATCGCATACACAAATTTACGCACTAATCTTAAACCCTAGGATCTATGCTGTTCAATAAAATCGACAGAAGACATACCTTATGTGTGATTTGATGTTACTAAAACGAACAGGATGGATCGAATCCTTCTGTTGTTGTCGTCCTCAGCGTAGAAATTACGACGCCTCTACGGTATGCACACACGAACGGGATGAGATCCTTGCTTGGTGTACTAGTGCCTTCTAGGGTTCTCACAATTATTTCGACTCTCTAGCCTCTCAATAATTTCCCATGACGGCCAGGATGAACAAAGGTTCCCTTTTATAAGGGAACCCTAGTGAGAACCCTAAGCAACAAACGAACTGGGCCCAAGTCCAACTTGGCCCGTTTTAATTCGTTTTGATCCAACTCGTTTTGGTGTGCGACCCTGTAGGTTTTACACTCTTTGGCAGTATAATTAAAAGCCCGTTTTATTATACGAATAGTAAGCGGTCTCTAGTAAAACATTACTACTATCCAAAGGATATAAAGGTCAAAAACGACAAAACCTTAAATTGATATTCCACATATTAACTCCTTTTGTCAATCGATATCTAGACTGAACACAAGACTAGGCAAGTGTCATTATTGTATAGTTCAATCTTTATTTCTTGATCTCTAAGTATAATTAATCTAAAACAAACGACATCTCATTTGTGCATGGCCATGCAAATATTAATTACACTTATCAAGGGGCCCAACGATATCTCTCTCAATACATGAGAGTGACAAATCCCATCTTGATCAACCACATACCTCTACATAGTTCAAAGTATGCTCGGTCATCATCTTTATAATTTCTCGATCAAGAGCAACGTTTGATAATGCCTGACATGCTAATCCCTATGTTGGTAACCATGGCGATCTCAGGTCTGAGGATAATACGATATCACAAATGGGGAACATCACTGATGACATTATGTAACACTCCTCGCAGTGTCCCCAAAGCGGGTCAGTCCAATACTTTGTTCCCTAACAAGTATCAGTATGTTCAGCTTGATATTTCCATATCCATGACTTGTGGAATATAATCATCAGCTGACCCATACTCTAATCATTATATCAATGTGATCCTAGGTTATTGACACATGATTAGGGACATCTAAATAATATTATTATAACATTACTAGCATCCCACAATCAAGTCACGTACTTGATGAACTAGTATTAATATATATTATTTACAAGATAATATAAAGTATAATAAATAAACTTTATTAATAACAATAAGCATAAAATATCCAAGTACAAATCATAATCTATGAATAGTCCTAGGACATATCCCTTTAACTTCAGGCATTATGGAATTGTTCATCAAACAACATGCCCATGCACACCTCAGCAAAATATGGTTGCAAAAAGAAAGAATAGGCATTTACTAGAAATAGTACGTGTGTCATTACTTGGGGTGAATGCTCCAACATCTTATTGGGGCAAAGCACTTGCCTTTACAGTCTATCTAATCAACCATATTCCAACAGTGGTCCATGATTTTCAAACACCATTTAACATCTTCCACAAAGCTGTGTTGGCTCCTACAGTACAAAATTTTCCCCCACATGTATTTGGATGCATTACGTTTATTCATTTAACAAAAGAACAATGAAACAAATTAGAATCTAGTGCTGTCAAATGTGTTTGTACGGGTTACTCATCCGAAAGGGTATAGGTGTTATCATCCTCACACTCAAAAATTATACGTGACCATGGACGTTGTTTTTCATAAAGAAGATATCTACTTTCATTAGGCTAAACTTCAGGGGGAGCATAATAGTGAAGTTTAATTTTTTTTATCTTGTTAGTGGGGATGAGGATAAGATAATTCTACTCTAGGTATCCCCACAGTCGATCTCAAAACTACCGAATACGCCAAGTTCATCACCTAATTTGCCACAATCAAGCTCATTGAGTTCACCACTGAATTCACCACATTCTTTAAACTTGCCATTTCTCGCTACGAATAATCAATTGTATCCCTTGAACACATCTGAATATCAAGTACCTCCTCTTGATCCTCAAGTATCTTCTCTTCAACCTCCTAAAAAATAACTCCCTATCCGAATCAGTAAGGCGTGCCTAAACCAACATATGAACCTGATTTGGCTAGCAAGGCCAAATACCCCATGAGCAACTATGTGTCTTGCAATAGGTTGTCTGGATTGAATAAGTCATTTGTAAGTTAAATATATTCTGAATTTATTCCTAACAGTGTGCAAGAGGCCTTAGACAATTCAAAATGGAAAGCGGCAATGGACTAGGAGATGAAATCCCTTAAGAAGAATGGTGCATGGGATATAGTTGAATTGCCAGTAGGGAAAAAGCGTGTTAGTTGCAAATGGGATTAATTACATGGAAATATTTTCCAGTGGTAAAAATTTACAATGTTTGTGTCTTGCTCTCTTTAGTGGCAAATCCGGATTGGCCATTGCAACAATTCGATGTGAAAAATACATTCTTGCACGGAGATTTAGAAAAGGTGCACAGAGATGTGAAAAATACATGGAGTTCCCAGCAAGTTACAATGTTCCTGAAGAGCACAGAAACATAGTATGCAAATTGAGAAAGTCTTTGTATGGTTTATAATAGTCTCCGAGAGCTTGGTTTGGGAAATTCTCCAAATCAATGAAGAAGTTTGGTTACAAACAGAGCAATTATGATCATACATTAATCTTGAAGAGGTGCTATGGAAAAATCACAGCATTTATTATTTATGTTAATGACATGATTGTCGACGAGGATGGCCCACATGAACAAGAAGCATTAAAGAAATATTTATCTCAAAAGTTCGAGATGAAAGATCTTGGCGAGCTAAAATTCTTTTTAGGGATTGAGGTCTCCAGACTTCAAAGGGCATATTTCTTTCTCAGAGAAAGTATACATTGGATCTACTAAGTAAAACTAGAATGTTTGCTTGTAAGCCGTCAAATCTGATCAAGTGCATGTTGATAAAGGGCGTTATTAGAGATTAATTGAAAGGCTAATGTACTTAGCACATATTAGGCTCGATATTTCTTATGCATTGAGTACAATTAGTCAATTCATACATAATCCTAGAGAGAAACATATGCAAGATGTGATGAAAATTCTTAGTCATTTGCAGGTAGCTCTTGGAAAAGGGATTTTGTTTACAAAGAATATTAATTTACTGATACTGATTGGGCCGAAAATATTGGTGACAGACAGTCTATATCATGATTTTTTACATTTATTGGTAGGAATCTCGTCAACTGGCGAAGCAAGAAACAAAATGTCATTTCTCGTTCGGGCACTAAAGCGAAATATTAAAGAATGGCAGTGGGAGTCCAAGAATTATTGGGGCTGAGGTAGCTATTGATTGATATATGTTATTCCCCGAGAGAACCTATGATATTATATTGTGATAATAAGGCAGCGTGCGATATTGCTCAAATTTCGGTTCAATGTGATAGAACAAAGCATGTAGAAGTGGATAGGTTATTCATTAAACATAAATTGGAGGAAAACATATTTGCAGTGCCTCATGTATGCTTGGAAGATCAATTGGCCGATGTACTCACTAAGGCCGTTTCCAACAAAATATTTTCCGAATTAATCAGCAATTAAGTTAAGCATACTTGATATCTATGCACCAACTTGAAGGGGATTATTATAATACATTATTTAGTTTCCTTATACTGCTAGTAGGTTTCCTTATTCTATTGGGTTTGTTGTTTGTGTAAATAATCCTATAAATAAGGCTCTTCTTGTATCAAGATTAATCAATAAAATTATTCTATCTTATTCTCAGCAGCACCGGGAAGGGTTTAAAATATAAAACCCCATATCTTTAAAGAATATTTATTTATTTACTTATTTATAAAATGAGAAAATAAATATGATAAGGAAAGTTAATAAAAATGAAATATGAATTTTACTAGTATTAATGAGCGGTTGACTATTCCTTAATTCTCTCATATTTCCATTTATTTATTTATATATTTATTTTATTTGATATATATACATATGTGTATGTATGGGAGTAACCTAATCTAGAAGGTTCTATTATTGCTATATATATATATATATAAGTTAAGGAAATTACATTTACATTTACATTTACATTAATTAGTGGTTGACCATTCATTAATTTCTTTCTATACCATTCTATTAATCAATTATTTATAATTCAAATTTAAATTTAAATGTTAAATTATTGTGTCATATATGTTTCAATATTTATGAGTCTAGAATATTCCATTTCTATTATACACATATATGTATATGATAGGTTATTTGGGGGATAGCTTGGAAAAAAGGGGAGAGAAAAAGTAAAAAAGAAAAAAAAGGAAATAAAAAAGAAAAAAAATAGACAACTCTCTACCGAGAGTTGTAGAGAAAGAGGGGAAGAAAGAAAAGAGAAAAAAAGAGGAGTAAAAGAAGAAAAATAAGAAATAAGAGAAGAGAAGAAGAAAAAATAAATTTGGAAGAGCGTGCGATGATGTCTCATTTTCGATTTCAGGTAGGGGAAAATACTCTATTGAGTACCAACTTAATTTTATTCTTATTCCAATTATGTTTATGTGAACATGCTTATAATTATATTTATGTGTACATCCTTGTTTTTGCGATATAATATGATTATCACATGCATGTTGTTTGTTATACAATGATGCTGATAATGATTTGCTTGTTATGAATAAATTAGGTAGAGCTCATGTATGATGTAAAATCCTACTCAGCTTCGTGCTCAACCCCCCCCCCCCCCCCCAATAGACTTTTACAGGTTTGATGTTGACCGGGATAGATTGGTGGATCAAAATGATGAAGATTTTATTATTTTTTTTAATATTAAATTAGTGTATGTGATTTTCTTATTTTTGTTGTATGGATTTGGGACGTTTAGATCCTCTGGCCATAGTTTTTGAAAAGCTTTTTGTATATTTTATCTTTTTCTTTATAAAAGAATTCTTATTGTTGTGGATTCCGATTTCGATAATTAGATAAGTTTATTCAATTATTATATTTTTATATAAAAATCTTAGTAGTTTTCTTAAAATCAACTACATCACGTCCCAAAAATCGGGTCGTGACAAAAAAACCCAAATTCTCACATCTAGGGTTTTGTCAAATGACGTAGTTTTGAAGTTAGCTTTAATTGTGCAGTGAGTTATTCAAATCTAGACTATTTAATTTTGATGAATGGCCCAATAATTAACTCTAGTGTAGACTGAATATAGTAATTCTAGATGATCTCAATCCGATGACAGGTGTCTAACAACTAACTGTGGTTATATGTTCAAAATGAATAGAAAAAAATAGTCCCCTTCAAAAATTAATTAAACTTAAATCAAAATATAGTTTATTTTATACATATATACTTACCTCAAATCCTTAAAAAAATTACTAATAAGTCACATATGTGAGTCAGCACTATCATTCAAATTCTAAATATCATACATAAGTCCGCAAAATAAAAATGGTAAAATGTTATTATTCGCAAGACAAATGAGAGTTGAGAGTCCAAAAGTTCAATTAGAGAAAACCTTTTCACAAATCAAATAATATATATAAGAATAAAATATAGAAAATAAGTCCATGAAATGAGAAACTGCAACATATATCCACATTTATGGTAAAAAATGAAGCAATATGCATCTTGGGTAATATAAATATATTTATTTTTATTATCACTATTACTATTATTTATTTATTTTACCTATATAGTAGCCCCATTGCTCAAAAGTATGGCCCCTCTCTCTCCATACTCATTTTTCCCTCTTTCTCTAAATATCTACTCTCTCACCTTCATCTCTATCACCAAATAATAAATTACGTATACTCTATATTTTTTTCATTTTTCCCATTTAATGTTTATTTTTCAATTGTTTTTGGTGGGTTCTCTTTAATTTTCTTTCCCTGAAATTCCGGTGGGTTGATTTTGTTGACCTAAAGGTCTTAATCTTATTTTGATAATAATAATAAATCAATTATATATAATTTAACATGTTTCTTGATATAAGTTTACAGTTTATTTATTTGGAAAATCAAGAAAAGCATGCCACATGACAAGGATCATTCATTCTATATTCGATCAAGTTAATATAGCATTAGATAAATCAAGAATATCAATTTCATCACACACATGCTATCAATGCATCTCATAAAGCACAAAGATCAAGAAATATGCAAAAAGCTTTATGGCAAAAACTTTAAGTGTGGATCAACTAAATAAACAAATCGAAGCATTTAAAGACTCGACTATTCGGTAATTGAGTGAGTGCTTAGGATTCATGTAAAGTTTCTTAATTGATTATTTATATAGCTCAATCATGTTCATGCATCATTATTAGATTGATTGAAAACAATCTTGCATTAAATTTCCTTTGAAAACTCCATTCTTACAAAAATTGATTTCGAAATAAATTCAAATGATCATATTTTGAGTTTTCCCGAAAATAGGTGTCTTAGGAACATATTTTTGAGTTCTCTAAAGCATTGGAATTGATTTTGAAGCTAAATTGCAAAAGTCCAAAAATTTAGTTTTTAACCTGATGGACAGTACCCATCAGTTGACTGGTGAGCTTTGCTCAGTCGACTAAGGGCCCATCAGTCAACTGATGAGCTTTGATCAGTCGACTGGTGAGCTTTACTTAGTCAATTGACGCCTCAGTATATAGCCGTTGAATTTTTGATTTTTTACCATTTTTGGTACCAAATTTCTACCAAACCTCTCAAACGACTATATCATCTTTGAGACTATATATTGGACATTTAAGACACATTTTAAATAGCTTGAACACTTATACATACTCATCTTTCATTTATTAAAAAAGTCAAGATTTAGTATTTATCATAATCATTCATCTTTGAGCTATATCTAATTGAATAATCTTGATAACTCTGGTGTAAGCTTCAATTGTATCTATAAAACACTTGAGAGTTGTTATTCATTGGTTTGAATCACCAAACAATCTATATTCAATTGTGAGAGGTAAATCTCATAGGATAATAATAAGGTAAATTATTGTTTAATAATTGTGTGAGGTAAATCTAATAAATTAGCAAGAGTGATTTCTTGTGTGAATATTGTGAGTAGAACAATACTTGTAGAGTGTGTGAGAAGAATACACTTGTGGAGCTTTGATTTTCGCCCGGAAAAAAAATCGATTTTAGTGAAAATTCTCGGGAAACTATTCGAGCACATACGGAAAGTTTATAAAACCGAACCAAGGGACCAAAACATCTTGGGCTTTATTCGGTTTAATCTTTCTAACTCAAGCTCCTTATTTATTGTTATATTATTGCTTGTATTTCAAGAATGCTTGGTTGAATTGCTTGTTTTACTTGATATAGACATACTCAAAGTTTTATTCTTAAAACATTACTTGAAACTTTTTAATTCTGCATTATGTTTCGAAAATCCTATTCCCCCCTCCTCGGGTTGATTTTCGACCAACAATTGGTAACAATTATTGTATTCTTGTTTTAATTTAACAATCTCAGAGTTTACGATCATGTCTTTTTATCAAGGAACTGACTTTTCCGAAGGTGCTTCTATTTATAGACCACCATTATTTGATAGTAAAAATTATAGGTATTGAAAAAATAGAATGTGTACATTTTTACAAGTTAGTAATTTTGAACGATGGAGGGTTACACTTGTTGGACCCTATGAGATTACAAAAACCGACGCGAGGGAAATGTTATTCCCAAATCGATATCCGAATATAACGAGCATGGTATCAAGAAAATTCAATTCAATGCTAAAGCCTTAAACTCATTACATTGTGCATTGACTATGGATGAATATAACAAAATCTCTAGTTGCAAAACTGCAAAAGAGATTTGGGACAGGCTTGAAGTTGCCTATGAAGGAACCTCTCAAGTCAAGGAGGATAATATCCATATACTTGTCCATGATTATGAATTGTTTAAGATGGAGCCTAACGAATCACTTGTTTTTAGGTATAATAGATTTTCTATTCTCACTAATGCTTTGGAGCTTCGTGGGAAGGTTTGTTCTAATGAAGAGAATATTAGAAAAATTCTTAGGATTCTTCCAAAAAAATGGAGGCCTAAAGTGACGGTTATACAAGAAGTTAAGAATCTTAAAACTCTTAGCATGGATGAGCTATTGGGTTCTCTCAAAACCCATGAGAATGAGTTGCAAAGAGAAGAAGGAGAAGAGAGAGCAAATCCAATGGAAATATTTACTTTAAAGCCAAATAAAGGAAAGGATGGAAAAGGCTCAACAAAAGAAGAAGTACTCTCAAGGGAAAATCAACAACAATATGCATCCTCAAAGATCCTCAATGATAGATCAACTCATCCAAAAGTTCATAATGAGGAAAGGAAGTGCTTCCATTGCCATAAACCGGGATATTACAAGTCAAATTGTCCGATTAGAAGAAATGAGAAGGGAGAAAAGAAGGAAGAGTAATATAAGAGATTGAAAGATGCTCTCAAAGGGCATTCAAGCGAATCGGAAAAAGACGAATCCGATATCGAGTGGAGTGATGAAGAGATGGCACACCTTTGCCTTATGACAAAAGATGAGATGGCATACAAACCGTTGCCTCATCGATGAAGCATACTTGGAGCTACCATTTTCTCTTCGTGGCTTTGATCCCATTTTAATGTTGCCATAGGGGGAGAAAATGTGTGTATGGTGAACAATGCTGGTAAGACTTTAATTGCTTTGTGTCTTTAACATTGATACTTATTTTCTTTTGAAAACTTTATTTGAGAACAAAAATGATTTATTGGTTTTAAAACTATCTCAAATATTTGAAATGCCTTTAATAGTCATTTATTTTATCTATGCATAAATTGAGGAAGGGCATATTCTATTTACATTTATATGCTATTTGTACTTGTAATTGAAAACACACATTCATTTATTGTCATCATAAAAAAGGGAGAGATTGTTAACCTAAAGTTCTTAATCCTATTTTGATAATAACAATAAATCAATCATGTATAATTTACCATATTTCTTGATATAAAATTATAGTTTATTCACTTGAAAAATCAAGAAAAGCATGCCATATGGCAAGGATCATTCATTTTATATTCAAATCAACATAGCATTGGACAAATCAAGGATATCAATTTCATCACACACATGCTATCAATGCATCTCATGAAGCACAATGATCAAGAAATATGCAAAAAGCTTTATGGCAAAAGCTTCAAGTGTAGATCAATTGAAGAAACAAATCGAAGCATTCAATGACTCGACTATTCGGTAAATGAGTGAGTGCTTCAGATTAATGTAAAAAATTTCAATTGATTATTTATATAGCTCAATCATGTCCATGCGTCATTGTTAGATTGATTGAAAACAAGCTTGAATTGAATTTTCTTTAAAAACTCCATTCTTACAAAAATCGATTTCGAAATAAATTCATATTAAATTCAAATGATCATATTTTGAGTTTCCCGAAAATAGGTGTCTCAGGAACGTACTTTTGAGGTCCCAAAAGCATTAGAATTGATTTTGGAGCTAAACTGCAAATGTCCAAAAATTAGATTTTTGGCCTGATGGTCAGTAGCCATCAGTCGACTGATTAGTTTTACTCAATCGACTGATGCCTAAATATATAGCCATTAGATTTCTGATTTTGTACCATTTTCGGCACCAAACTTCTTAAACGGCTATATCATCTTTGAAACTATACATTGGACATCTAAGATACATTTTAAATAGATGAACACTTATACAAACTCATCTTTCATTATTCAAGAAGTCAAGCTTTAGTATTGATCATAATCATTCATCTCTGAGCTATATCTAATTGATTAATCTTGATAACTCTAGTGTGAGCTTCAATTGTATCTATCAAACACTTGGGAGTTGTTATTCATTGGTGTGAGTTATCAAACAATCTATATTCAATTGTGAGAGGTAAATCTCACAGGATAACAAGAAGGTAAATTCTTGTTTAGTAATTGTGAGAGGTAAATCTCATAGATAAGCAAGAGTGATTTCTTGTGTGAGTATTATGAGTAGAAAAATACTTGTAGAGTGTGTTAGAAGAATACACTTGTAGCGGCTTGATTTTCACCCGGAAGAAAATCGATTTTAGTGAAAATTCTCGGGGAACTATTCGATCGCAGACGTATGGTTTAGGAAACCAAACCGCATGAACAAAACATCTTTGGCTTTAATCGGTTTAATATTTCTAACTCAAGCTCCTTATTTATTGCTATATTATTGCTTGCATTTTAAGAATGCTTGGTTGAATTGCTTGTTTTACTTGATATAGACATAGTCAAAGTTTTATTCTTAAAACTTTACTTGAAACATTTAAATTCCGCATTAAGTTTCGAAAACCCTATTTCCCCCCCCCCCCCTTCGGGTTGATTTCCGACCAACAAATTTGTTAAAATACTATATTTGAACTTTTGGAACTTAAAATAATACATCCTTTTCATTTGATTTTTGAAACTTCCCTGTTAAAGAAATTTCAGTGCTTGTTGCATGCGAAACTCTGGTTAGATTTTTTTTTTCCTAAATAGACTACTTCTTAAATAAATTTATCTATCTAATCCAGTTTAAGTTATTAATTGGCTAAAATAGCACATTCTGAAAATACTATTTTGAAATCACTACTTTAAAGGTAAAAACGTGATTTTGAATCACTACTTTAATTCACTTTTTGACAATATTATTTATTTAAATTCACACTAAATTCATCAGTCATTAAGTAAAGTAATCGTTTTGCTCTCTAGAATCTAGTACATTGGTATTGGTTATAGACTACCAATGTGTCGGTTTCCTCTTGAATCTTAATGACGTTGGTGTTCACCTAAACACAAACCGATAAGCTATTAAACAATATTTTTTGAATTTGTATATGACTCAGTTTGTTGTTGGGTGACACAACACAACCCAATTGTACCCACTAAATAGAAAAATATATATTTATAAATTCTAAAGTAGATACAAACCGTAAGTTGTTATGTCACAAAACGAACACTATAGCACTTATTTGAGAATTTTTAAATAAAAATATAGTCGATTAATTTGTTTGGTGGACTTTAATTTTTTTAGATAACATCATAAGAATTAATGTTATTGTACATTTATTTTAAAAACATTGTAGTTTCACAATTGTTTGACAACATTTGTGCAAATCAGTGTTTACAAGATTGTAGTTAATGATATTATACCGTTTTCAAACCCTATTTGCAAATTAACAAGTATTTTTTTCATCAACTTATTATTCTCTCTAATAGTAATGGTGGTAAGCGAAAACTTATCTATAATAATTTTTGATACAATTGATTAAAATCAATATGTAGATGATGTAAAAATAAAAGCAAGCATCCTACCAAATACCATATTTTCTAACATTCTTTTGAATAAATAAAATACATCCTAAATGTTTTAAAAAATCGTTACTTTGTATCATCTAGGGGTGGCTTTGGTACAACATCATACCATACCGAGTATACCATGTACCAAACCAAAAATTTGGTACACCAAAATTCATTACCCTTGCCATCCAAATTTTTAGTATACCAAGATATTGGTATAGTACGGTGTGGTATGATACATTAACAAAAAACAATCTTGGAAAAAAAATATTGAAAGTGTACGATCAAAAGTAAGTATTTTTTGCTAAAACAAAACAATTAAGTTATTTTTACTTGCCTTAAATTAAGTTTTTGTAATTGGTTATTCCAAAAATACTGAAACGTATAAATATTATTGTATTATGAATTATAATCAACACATACACATCTATCAAATAATTAAAAGCCAAATGATTGAAATTTAATACGATTAAAAAAATGAAGATAAATATTTGATATTTAAAGTTTAATAAGATTAGCCTTTGATTGATTAAGGAAAGCCGAATGATAGGTGTATATGTTATTTAAATTGCTAATTCATCATCATGGGTGTGCAGGATATAGCAAAAAAACAAAAAGAGTAAAAAGAAAAAAAGAAATGTAAGTGAATAATAAGAAATATGGAAAATGATTGATACATATGAATGTATATATGATGAATGCAACGATAATATGAAATAGAGATATGAGAAATTAACCTCATGATAAACGCGTAATTTTGTAGTCGCTAACGCTCTTTTGATTGTGTTTATCGCGTTTATTTTAGCCTAGATTAATTAAATTAACCCACTTTTGCACACACACTCAAAATATCAAGAATTGCTTTAACATGGCTCAAAGTAGCCTTTTCTAGTGTCTTGATTGTGCTCATAGATTTTGGAAGCAAGTTGGGAAGCTTTGGGAAGGATTCAAGAGAGATAGAGGCCAAAAGAGAAGAAAAAAAGTCTCCCGAAGTGTCCTCTGATCAATCAGAGGAGCCTCTGATTGATCAGAGGCCACCTTTTAATGCAAACATGCCCTCTGATCGATCAGAGGGTGCTCTGATCGATCAGATCCCACCTTACAAGCCAAAATCTCCCCTTTGATCGATCAGAGGAGCCTCTGATCGATCAGAGACCTCCCAGAATGCACAGCACAGCCCCCAAAAGCAGCTTTTCTCCCCTTTTGATGCATTGAAACTCACCAACAAGTGCTGGACTTTCTATTTTTGTTCTAGGCTCAGGTGTTTACCCAGGGGTCTCTTAGAAAGTGTGCTAGAATACCCATTTTTGGGCATTGCTCTCCCATTATTTAATTGCTCTTTGTCCCTCATGTAATGTATGCAATTTTCTAGATCTAGATTCAAGTTAGATAGATATTTTTTCCTGCACTTTCTCTCTATCTATCACTTGTAAGAAATCTAGATAGAGAAACTCTTGAGAGAAATGGAAATCCCTTTAATGGTTTTTGTTCATACAACTATCATGGAGTAGTTTCATTGCTAAGGCTAGAAGATGAAGTTTGCATTGCATTAATTATGTAAGTTTGTTTCTCATTCCATTGTTAGTGTTGTTAAATACTTCTTGAATCCTTCATCTTCTCCATTCAATCAACCATTCATAAGCTAGTAAGATAATCCTCATAAGGTGATTTGACTTTGTATGCCTTGTATACATAGATCTCAAGCATTAATGAGAAGATGATGCACTTGTGTATTTCTTATTAGCCTATGTCCATTCCTTCTATGATTGAGATACTTTACATTGCCAAGCATGTTTAGTCTTTGAGTATTCATAGAAATACCATAAATTTGAGATTCCAATCCTTGAATGCTTTAATGATATGTTGAGTGCTTTCTACACTTTATGTGATTTTGAGACTCAATATTTTCTTAGTTAGAGTGTTGCCAAGGAGGATCTCTTAAGTTTATGCCATAATCAACTACACTAATCACCTTAAGGATTCAATTTGTATTTATCAAATGTGTCTAAATCGGATGATTTAATCTCCACCTAGACCTCCCAATCTTAGACAAATGAAATGTTATGATTTATTGAGCTAAACTTTTTAGTTGGCCATTTTCATAATCAAGTCAATTGCCTAGGTGAAACTAACAATGAATTCTCAATGCCTAGTTTAATTTTATGCCTTTTCTTTTGGTGTATCTCAAGTTTACATCTTGGTTGGACATTATATGGGAATGGGTTGCACTTGCTTCACACCCTTTGTTACAAGATAAAAATGAGAGATACATTTGTGTTGAGTTTTACTTACACCCTTTCTTTATATGGCATTTATATGGGAATGGGTTGCTCTTGCTTCACACCCTTTTGCTTAGAAAAGTGTAAGATACTCAACACTTAGGAATTGCATTGAGAATTTTGAATGAGATTAATTTTACATAACATTGCAAAGCAAATGAATTCTATAATGCCTTAGCCTTTTCTTATCAATTGATACATCACTTTAATTTTTATTGCAAGACTTTAAAATCAACAACTAAAATCAACCAATCAAATTCTCTTGAACAAAGCCTTGGACTCGTAATCACCACATCGTCTTTCCGACTATCCTTGTGGTTCGACACTTGGACTTACCAAGTATTATAACTTGACAACCTACACTTGGGTTCCTAAGCGCGGAAGTATTTTCGGGCGCGTCACCTCAAACAAATTGAAATAGGTCTGGTATAATTGGAAAGGGCGGGGTAGATGAAGTGATTGAAATTAGATAGTGCATATGACGGTGGTGGGGTGGCAGTGCCGCATAGGTATCTGGCGGTTTCGAATCTAAAGAGAAAAATAGAGGATAAGGTATAAGAGAGAGAGAGAGAGAGGGGAAGCATGTTTGGTACAGTATATTTGGTACAATTTCCCACCCATAGTATAAAGTATTTATCCTTTCCATAATATATATATATATATAAGGGTAGATTTTTATACCATTATTACCATACCAAGCCCTGTGAGACAGTGGTAACGGCTTTGGTGAATGGTATAGGCACTGACGGCTGTAGTGGTGTGTGCGTATCACGTATGGTAAAAACGTATTGTATGGCGGTGGTAACTGCTCTCACTCTGTCGGATATGTGGGTGTACTGGAGGAGAAGAAGAAGAAGAAGAAGAAGAAGAAGAAGAAGAAGAAGAAGAAGAGAGAGAGAGAGAGAGACCAGATCTATGGGCTGTAGCCGTTTGAGTAAAAAATGGAAATGAAAACCTAAAAGTAAAATGACCAAGTGATGTGAGTCATGAGTGTAGTACAATTGGTATTTGGTATTAAAATCTAAATGAAATACTATATGGTCTTAATGGTACGATACGATATACCATGGTACATACCAAAATTTGGTATGGTACGATATACCATTAGTATTGATTTTCAATACTAATACCGTGCCACACAATTTTAATATAATATAAATACTAATCAATATTGTAGCATTACTAAAATTTAGTACACTTTAGTAATGGTACAATATAGTCTGGGTTAGTATAATAATAATGATAAAAAAATTCACCCCTAATATTATCGGCATGAACATATCCTAGTAATTTTACAAAGAGAGAATGAGACAAACTACAAGTGGAAAATGGAACCAACAACAGTGGACACTAGACCCACGTGCTACATATAAGGGACCACATGCTATTCATTAAAGTGAAAAATCTTGTATAAATACATGACGTGTCTCATCCCAATATTTATAGGATTTTTGTGAATAAAAAATAATCAACGTAAAATATATTATTTGAGCCTTTATAGTAATAAAGTGATTATAATATTGTCTTATTTACAAAAATTACTATTTTTTTTTATTCTCATAAGAACATGTGCGATCATTTCTCTTGCATACTATCGAGACCTACACTGCATAAGAGAACATTTATAAAATCAGATTTTGATCAAATTCGATCATGACATTCGATCACGTACGCCCATGACATTCGATCAAATTCTCACTTTCGATCCATGAAATTTGATGATTACCAATTTTATCTGTAAAGTTTAATCCGGCCCATTGTCACTTTAGTCCAAATTGAAATTGTCGTTTGTTCTTTAAACGTAAAATAACACGTATTACTTTGAACTTGAGGTCACGTCAGCTGCACACGACATTTTCCTTTCAAGAAACAAAAGGCATGCTCGATTTTGCACTGAAGTAACAATAGGATCAAACGTTATGGATGAATTTGGCAAAATGAAACTTCATGGGTCAAAGTGATTACTGGATCAAACTTCTTATTGTTAAGTGTAATTAACTCCAACAACTTTTTGAAAGTATAGAAATAGAAGGAAAAACAAAGCTACAGCCAAAGCTCTTTAATTTCTTTGAAGAAAATATGAAGTTGTACAAGATAAGCTCTGTTATTGCGCTCACCATTTTCCTACTCTCAGTTATTTTGGTCCAATCCGTAAAAGCAACAGCACGACTCGCAAAAGGTTAGTATTTTCCATACAATTAATTCGCGTGCAATAATCTGGTTATAATCAGTGGCGGAGTCAAGATTTTAACATAGTGGGTGCTTAACTAGCACTATGTAAAAAAAATAAAAATTACAAGAAATAATAACATAGCAAAATAAACTCTTAAGAGAAAGATGCCAAATTTGTTAGTCAATCATCCCCACCGTCTTGAAGCTAAAAAAGAGTGTGAATCCGAGTAAGAAGTTTAACACGAGAGAGTGGGAGAGATCTACAAGTATAAACTTATTTTTTTATCTTTTATTTTTCTTTCTAGAATTATTGTGCAGAAAAATGTTCTTGTCATTTTGTTGACCTTCACTAAAAATAATTACAATTTTATCTTCAAGATTTTGAGATCTTACAAACTCAACCTCAAATTTCAAATATTTATACAAAAATCCCTATATTACTATACCTAAAAAAATAAAAATCCAAACCCATGTGGGGGCTTAAGCCCCCACTTGGCCCACACTACCTCCGCCTCTGGTTATAGTTAAATATCATAGAAAGAAGATTCCGTTGTTTTCCCAAACATGATCGTGTAGAATTGTTTTTCACAGTTTTCATATATAAGTACCACAAAGTTAAAGACGAGCTCTTAATTTGAGACTGAAGAAGTATTGGTTTGTCTTTCTTTCTTTCTTTATTTATTCTATTTTCTTCTTACAATCTGCAAAGAATAACATACTAATATATGTGCGTGTAGGACATCTCTAGTTGTTAAGCATAATATTCATTCCGGTTCCTTCACCTAACAGGTTAAACTTTTGAGAGAGATATTTACTAACATAGTATTAGAGCACAGGTTCTACAAAGTCTCATGTTCGAATCCTCCCGCTTACATTTGTTTTCCCCTTTGTGCTTGTGCACAAAGTGCACCTTTGGTTTGGTTTATCTCGGTTTGTCTCTCCACGTGCGAGTGGAGGTCGCACGTGAGAGATGGTGTTAAGCGTAATATTCATTCCATTTCTTCTTCTAACAGTTTAAACTTTTGGGAGAGATGCTTACTAACACTAGTGAATTTGATATAAAACTAACAAAACTTAAACAAGTAAAAAATAATAATCCTTTATATCAAGTAAAGTAATTAAAAAGAGAAAAACATTGGACCTCGTTTTGTTTTAAAACTGTAAGTTAAAAGGTTATAAATTTTTTTTATATATTTTTCACAACTTTGGCCTATAAAGTATTCCTTAAAAAATACCCAATATATAATGAAAAATTTAGCCAAGAAACAATATTTATCCCAAAACACTATTAATTGACTTAATGGTCAAACTAAAATATGTGAGAGCTTTCTTTTTTTCATTTTTTTTAATTGGCCATACTTTCTACTTAAAAAGTTATGGATTCGATTACGCTTCCCGTTCATTAAACTTAATAATACTTGGAGACTTGATTAACCATTCAAATTAAAATAAATCATCTGTCCACGGAAGAAAATTATTTATCAAATGTTCTTAATTTAAAAAGATGTAAGCATGTATGTGAGTAGTGCTATTTCTATTCAATGGGTTAATATTTTTACAAGTGATGAGAATGTGAATCCGGTGGTCAATCGTAGAGGAAGAAGGAGAAAGAAGGGCTGTTACGAGTTGAATTCGGGAGGACTTGCTTGAATGGAAAGCACCTATCGCGTCCGTGGAATACACACATAATGTCAATTTTTCGTCTCTTGCACCCATTTTTCGATTCAATTTCTGATGAATCTCAGTGGAGATTATATATATATATATAGATTATGGAGATTATCTCTACCAAATTTTACTAAAAAAATCAATAATATACCTTCTGAAAAGAGGAAGACTGATATTTAGTTACAAGAATGTATGTAGTCCTTTAGACTAGAGACGCTCGGTAACTACAATAGGCTTTTCAAGAAATGCAGGTGGAGCAAGTTCAGGTTCAAGCGTTTCTGGATGCAATCCACGGAAAGCAGGCATTCCATAAATCATGAAATGAGGATCATCATGTACAATGTATTATCATGTAATATACTTCCTATGTATTTAAACAAGGTGAATAAAAATGGATCGAAATTTACCCCAAAATCTAATACTATTTGAATAGGATGATGGAAAGGAAATGAAGTTCTTTCGGATTGTTTTGATGGTTGGGAATGTGCACAGGTTATCGGGTATTAGAGTTTGGAACATCCAACCTAAAATCAATTGGTATTATTGTAGTGTAAATATGGCTTAATACCATACACATTTGAGATAGAGATACAGCGCGTAGGGTAGAATCAGCCACGTCAGCACCGCACAACAAACTGAATGTCGCGCGTGCCACGTCATCACCATCCCCGGGATATTCTAAACATCGTGGCGTGCACTCCATAAGCCACACGACATTTAGAATGTTGTGGGAGACAGTACCATAAGCCACACGACATTCAGAGAATGTCGTGGGAGACAATATGGAATACCCACGATGGAATGAATGTCATGGGGAAGATATGTTAAGCGTATGGTAATTTTACCATTTCGCTACCAATTTTCACTACAATATTAACATTTAGCCAACCGATTGTAGAAACAAAAATGCCAAATATGCCATATTAGCCTGTGCATTAGAGAGGGTCTAAGGCAAATTAATTTCGGTTTAATAACTTCAGTTTGAAGGGGAGTGGTAGAAATCACATTTATATTTTGCTATGTTTCAAATTTAAAGTATATGATTGTGTACGTAAATTAGGATTTGATTGTGTCCGTTTTTGTCTTGTTATTTATCTGTAATTTTTTAAACTTGTTGTCTTGAACCTAGTTAAAAATGACCATTTTTGATTAATTAATTCAATAGTTTTCCCAGTTGCCGAAAAAGCTGAAAGTTAGACTCGATTTGAAAAGCTAGTGATAGAGACACAAATGACTAAATTAAAAAGCCTGTAATATTTCGTTAAAATTATTGTCAAATGTTTGATAATTAATATATCATTTATGCTTAGGTAATTAATTTTATTATTGACCATTGAATGGTTGGAATTAGTATTTTGTTAATAACCGTGAAAGTCAAATGCCGACTGCTAATTTGAAGAGATAATATGACTAAATATTATCTCTCATTATTGTTTTGATAAATGGGAGAACTAAGATAGTGGTTGATAATATTTGTGGAAAAATTAGAAGGTAGTTTTAGATTCGGGCTTAAGCTATGGTGGTTAATAGCTTTTAAATAACGCAACTTCAACTTAATCAAACGTCAAACATTCATTTTTTTTTACTATAAATTAAATTTGATATCTTTATTATGTTTTAGAAATGAAATGAAACTATAAATTTATGAAAAAATGAGTATTAAAAACCAAGTCAGTCCATATAAAACGTTGATAAATACAATGATTGTATGTGCATTAGATGGATTATTTTTTTCACTAGCTGATAACTTACTTAAATCAATTAAGTGCATAAAAGTTTTAAACATATATCTAATATATGACATATACTAAAATACAAAACGATGAAAAATACAACCATTGCATTTTAGGAATGAGATGTTTTTGCTGATAACATCTGACAAATAATGTGCATTGTCGGCCTTGATTGAGGATTGCTATTTAAACATGCTTTTGCTAGTACTATGATAGATAGCAATAGCTCCTCAGCTACGTGTGATGGGCGTGGAAGGCGTTCGTCCAATGCATCTTTAATTTGTCTTTCTTCATTTGACCGAGATAATAGTGAAGTGATGTAATCTCCCGGATGCTTTCCTTTAATCACTTCCAAAGATAATACTCCAAAGCTATACACATCACACTTTTCAGTTACCTTCATCGTGTAAGCAAACTCTACAAAAGAGAAATACATAGGTTTATTATATATATATATATATATGATATTATTTTATGCTACAAGAGTTTACGGGTAGCATAAAATGTCTAAAATACCCTTGACTAATTTAATTTTGTTAAAAAAAATTAATCAAATGATGATTTGACCTATAACATCTCCCAAATGAAAGGTAAAGATTCCAACCACTTAGACAAGAACATTTGTAAATTACGTTTATAAGATTCTAATATTGCATAGGTGATGTAAAATGTATAAACTAATATACCTGGTGCAACGTATCCATATGTTCCAGCGAGAGTGCTCCAATTTGATGAGTCTGCCTTCAAAATCTTAGCCATACCAAAATCAGAAACACATGCCTCATACTCAGAATTAAGCAAAATATTCTTACTCGATATGTCTCGATGAACAATTGGGGGAGAGCAGTCGTGGTGCATGTAAGACAAAGCATGAGCAACGCCTTTAATAATGTTCACCCTCTTTTTCCAATCTAATTTCCTTGCCTCTTCTTCTTTACTCAATATTTTGGCTAAGCTACCCTTTTCAAGGTAGTCATAAACCAAAAATGAGTGTCTAGCATGTGAACAGAATCCATGAAGCTTCACAATATTTCGATGTCTTATTTCAGTTAATGCTTTTATCTCATTGAAAAAAGAGTTGCGATCAGCTATGTTAGATACTGAGTGAAGTTTTTTCACAGCTACAACATTGGCCGATTGCAATTTCGCCTTGTAAACAGTGCCGAATCCTCCTTCTCCGATACAATACTGGACATCAAAATCCTTTGTGGCCTTCAAGATTTCGTTGTACATTGACTTTCCATCGAAACTAGATATTGAAAATATATCTTGATCCTGTGCATCTATCTCCTCCGTTTTTGACTTCCTCCTTCGTCGCTCATAAATGTTGAACAATATAACAAATGCAAAAAGAAGTAAAAGTGATACCACGAGAGGGAGTACCACTATAAGAATGATTTTATGCTTCTTTTTTGCTTTGTTCTTTGCTGCAGTGGTAGAGTTCGCACAAGGTTTCAATCCTTCAACCTTTCCACACAAACCATTATTTCCTTGTAATACATCAATAGATGCATTTGAAAAAACTTTGCTATTTGGGATAGGACCAGATAGTTCATTGTATGATATGTCAACATATAATAATGAATTCATATCATCAAAAGAATTCGGAATCTCACCCGAGAGTTTATTGTGAGAGAGATTCAACTTCTCTAAACTTTGCAAACTTTGAATTTGAGATGGAATCTGCCCTGTCAATAAGTTACCACTCAAATCAAGAGTGGACAAGTGTAATAACCTGGTAATCTCCATTGGAATTTCTTGGCTAAAATTGTTGTTACTCAGGTTCAAGTTAATCAAATTCAAGCAGTTCGAAAGATTTGCCGGTATGGACCCACTTAATCTATTTTTGGATAGATCAAGGTCCAATAACTTAGTTAGTGATTCGAGTTCTCGAGGAATATTTCCGACAAATTGGTTATCACTCAAAACCAACCTCAACAAACTCTTCAATTTTCCAAATTCCTTTGGAATCTCCCCAACTAAATTATTTGACGAAATATCAAGTTCACCTAGTTGAGTCGAATTTCCAAGTGATAATGGTATGCTACCAGTGAGGTTGTTCTTTGCAATTTGTAAGTCGGTCAATTTTTCACACTTACTCCAATTATCAGAAAGATGACCATAGAAATTGTTATCACTTAGATACATGAATTGCAAGTTTGGATAGACACCGAATGTTTCGGATATGTTTCCAGTGAATTGGTTTTGATCGAGGCGAACTCTGATTAAGCTCGAGCAATTTCTCAAACTTTTGGGAAAGGGACCAATAAGATTGTTGCTATTTATGGTCAATTTTTGAAGCTTACCACCATAGCAAATATGTTCTGGAAAATAACCGGAGAGTCTATTCTTGTCTATTGCAAGTACAATCACTTCAAGCCTTCCCAATTCTTGTGGAATGGGACCGAAAAGTTGATTGTCGCGAAGGAACAACATTTCAAGATTACTGAGGTTGCCAAGTGAAGCAGGAATAGAACCAGTGAGTCGATTAATATTCAAGTATAAGTCAACTAGGAGGCCCAGTTTTCCTAGCTCTTTAGGAATCGTACCCGTGAGCTGATTATTGTACAAATATAGAAAAGTCAATGATTCTAGATTACCTAATGACGGTGGAATTGACCCAGAAAGATTGTTCGTGTTAAGTGCTAAACTCTGGAGTGATTTTAAATTCCCTAGTTCCATGGGAATGGAACCGATTATTTGGTTAGAGAATAGGTGGAGCACAGTTAGGTTATTCAAGTTTCCAAAACTTGATGGGATGGAACCAAATAGAAGGTTGTTGTTTAAGAAAATCTCAACAAGATTGGTGAGATTCCCCATTTGTGGAGGAATGGTTCCGGTGAGCTTATTTTGGTAGAGATATAAATGAGTCAAATTGCTTAAATTGCCAATAGAAGAGGGAATTGGACCGTCGAGATTGTTGGTATACAATGCGAGCTCATAAAGAGACGTTAGTTGACCTATGTCACTAGGAATTGAGCCATTAAGTTGACATTCAACCAAATGGAGGACTTCAAGATTAGTGAGCAAGCATATTTCGGGCGGGATTATACCAACAAAATTATTAGTAGACAAATCGAGATACACAAGTTTAGAGAGGGACCGAATTTGAGGTGGGATGGTACCAAAAAATTCATTTTGGGCAAGATCAATGTACGCGAGATTAGGAAACGATGTGAATGAAAAGTTGTAAAGCGTACCTTTTATGACTGACACTGAAAGGTTCAACCGATTCACACTTCCTTCGAGATTGCAAGAAACTCCAAACCAAGTACATGGACTCACACTTGTACTTTGATTTGAAGAAGTATTTGTGGAATTTTGAGGAAGAAGTGACCATGAGGATTCAATAGGATTGTTTGTTCTTTCAAGGGTGGACTTCCACTGAAGAAGAGCATTTGCTTCTTCAACAGAGGCAGAAGCAATATTGGGTGAAGAAAATATTACAAACAAAAAGACTATAGGTAATAATAGAAAGGAGAGAGACTTTTGAAAGGCCATAGAACCCATTTGTTTTTCTTTGATGTACATAATGCAAGAATTCAAAGCTTCTTATATACTGAATTTATCTACTCATAATAGCTATAATTGTCAAGGCTAATTAAAGCTTTTTCAAAGTCTTCTTGCACATAATAGCAATAATTCAAAGTCTACTTGCTTTCGTTTTCTCACTTGACTTAGCTTTTTCAAAGTCTTCTTACGCGTAATAGCAATAATTCAAAGTCTACTTGCTTTCGTTTTCTTACTTGACTTTTAAGGCATCAACTTCAATCCGGCCACATATCTTGATTGAATAATATTATTAAAGGGATAAAGGGATGTAATATTAAAATTCTAGTAAATAAGACTATTAAAATGAGATGAAATTACCAAATTAAATCGTTTGAAAGGGAAAGTAAGACTATTAATTTGAGACAAACAAAATATATAATTTGGGGTCATAATTTCAAGCCTCACCAATTGCAAGAGAAACATTAAAGCCCCTTCATCGATGTAATAGTGCAAGTTTATTTAAAAAATAATAATAATTTGATGTCACACTCTTCTATAAAATATCACACTTCTCATGTTACTTGTGCTCTAATTGCATTAATTTTCACGGTACAATTGTTAATCGTATGATGAAAAGAAAAGCTCGATAAAAATATATTAACACTTTAAAATAACGTTTACAGACACTGAAATGTCCGTGGCTAAGTTATATGTATATATATATCTCTCATGAAAATTATGAAAATCAAAGAAAAATATTTAATGTCAGAGACTTTTAGTGATGCATTTATATCTCTTTGATTTTACTCATCTTTCTCTAGAATTCTCCTAATTTCTCATGTAAAGTGTTTCACTTTTCCTCCAACCACCTTGCTTCCTGGTAGTTACTTACAAACGTCCCACATATATATATATATATATATATATGAACACATTTTCCAAAGGAAAGTGCATAAAGTCAGATCAGCTTGCTTTTCAAATTAAACCAAATTAAAAGCATAAAAAAAGTAAGTGTGGATACCAGAAATTAGTAAAATTGACCTCTAAAGTTTAACTCGAATTCCTCGCTCGTCCCTAAAGTTAAATTTTCAGTTGAAGAATACTTAAAGTTTATATTTTTTCCTCACTCGTCCAAAATTGGATGCCCTGTTAAAAAGATGGATGGAAAACGCGCACGATTGTCACAAGCCACTCTTTTAAGAGTCATTTTTAAATGTTTCAACCAAAATTAGGAATTTTAAGGATACTTCTTTTTCTCTTTATCTGGCTATCTCTTTCAATTGATGAGGGGGCTAGCTCTCATATTTTATTGAAAAATATTTGCACTATAGTAATCTTAGGAACCAGTAATTATATCTCGTATTTTGTCGGACTTAAATCGTACATATTACGGTTGACTGTATTAATATATTGATTCTTGTGCACACATTTGGATTTACATTATTCTTTTTATACATATAAAGTGTGTTGGTATCGTTTCTAAATGTCTATTAGTTCAATACATCAGAATACTTAATTAAGTCCTAAAATTAACAGATTAAGAGCACCAAGAAACTATAGATTATTTGCTTTAATTTTAAAATTCGTATGAGATTCTCTACATAAAACCCAAAGTCTAATATGGAATTGACTGAAATGGGAATGTTAATTCAAGAAATAAAAGAAAATTAAAAAAAAAAAGAAGATGAGATTATTATATAGTTTCAGACGCAAGGGACCACCAACTCTTGACGATCCTATATAAAACACAAAATCTAATCTTGAATTGGAACATAAACTTCGCAAATTTCTCAATTTCACTTGTTAATTAAATATTTATCTATTCAGAGAGCCAGAGAATGAGAAGATGTATATATATGGACAAGGTTCAAGTTACACCCGTGTAAAATTAAATAGTTATATACCCATTTATAACTTAGATTCGTAATTTATCAATTCTACCATTGGATTAGCTATTTTTGTTCTATTTATCAAGCATACAAAGGTTCAATTAATCAAATATTTGTAACCATTTAATCAGTGCACTTAGTTTCACATAAAATTTATAAGGCTCATACTTTATCATAATTATGATGACGGGCTTTTGCAACTCCGATTAATTTATTTTTTTACATGCATCATCGACAAATATATAATATTGATCTATTCTAATGGGTAGATTGATGAATTATGAAGTTGACAAAAAAATATTAATAAATATAAAATTACACATAGTATAACTTGAACCTTCTCATATATATACATATATATATATATGATTGGAGAGACATAGTACTGTTGTAAGTAACAACAAATAATTTTAATATATACATTATATATATATATATTCGAGTTAGTAGAATTAGAATTGATGTGCACCTTTTGCCTACGTCATACTCCACGTCAGTGCATGATACTGGTTACATAAAAATTACTGAAATGCCTCATTACTTTCAAAAGTAATAATAGAAATGAAAATAGATTAGGACCAACCACCGACAAAAACATATCATATAAGAAGGGATATGGAGAAAAAAAAAAGTGGGGATATGCAAATTTGAATTAATTAAAGACAGAAGGAGAAAAACAGATTAATTAACTCACGAATTTATATAAAAGTGAAGAGAAAAACAGATTAACTAACTTACCCATACATATATAAATATATATGTAAGAATAGAGAGCATTTTTGGTACGAACCGATTCGTATGGACCAGATTTTTTAGCAACAGTTTTTTGTCACCAAAACATTGGGGATATGTTTTTGGCGATGAAAAACCGTCGCAAACAATCCAGTTCATATGGATTGGTCCACACTTCAAATTTATGTGTAAAGATATATTATGTTCTTTTGCTAAAAAGAAGAGGCAATGGGTTAAATAGGCTTGCTCTATAATTATATTGAAGGGAAAGACACCTTACATTTCCATTCTAAAATGAGGACATTCATTTTTCTTTACATAGAATACCTTTCATCCACTTGTTTTATTTTTTTTCCTTAAAAATAAATTAGTCACCACCACCAATATCACCCTCCGAAGTTCCAGCAACCATTACCGCAATTTCATGATCTCACTAGAGCTCCGGTGTAACCATCCAAGTCCTCCCCCAAAATGACTAGCACAAGTTTTAAATTAGGGTCATTGCACCCACATATATACCAAGGAACTTCTTATTACAATACCGATGTGGGATATTTTTGGGTCATTACAATCTCCCCCTGTTAAATCCCTAACGTCCTTGTTAAGCTGGTGTCACATAGAAATAATCTCGTTAGGCGAGCCGAAATCACTGAGTGTGGCTAGCTAGAGCCGAGATTGATTGTGTATGACCATGACCTGACAAGAATGTCAGGGATTTAACCGGGGGAGATTGTAATGACCAAAAATATCCCATATCGGTAGTATAGTAGGTATATTCTTGGACTACAAGTACCCACTTGGTTCCTTACTAGCTTGAGGCCTTTTGGGGTGTCTTGGTGACTCCCACCATAAAAAAAATCCGTGCGGCTACTGCCAAAGTGGACAATATCTTACTAGGCTCGAGATTGGGTCGTTACATCCAGCATAGGTATTGCAAAACTGTTATTGCACTAAATCCGCAAGAAACTAATGATACATAGTTTAGTGCAAATTTGTTTTTGCACTAAATCCTCAAGCAATAAATGATACATATTTTAGTGCAAATTTTTTTCAGCACTAAATCCTCAAGCAACTCATGATATATTTTTAGTGTAAATTTGTTTTTGGACTAAAAATATTTTAGTGCAAATCTGCATTAAACTAATGATACATATTTTAGTGCAAATATGTTTTTGCACTAAATCGGTATATAAACAAATGATACATATTTTAGTACAAAACTATTTTTGCTCTAAATATGCCAAAAAAAAAAAACAACGACAACAACCTAATGTTATAAATTTTAGTACAAATATATTTTTACCCCAAATTTGTTAACAAATTAAGATATAAATTTTGGTACAAATTCATTTTCCACTAAATTCACAAGCAATTAAAGATGTAAATTTGAGTGCAAATTTGATTTTGCACTATATAAAATTTCTCTCCGGAGCTCCCGTGTCCTTGTTGGAGGCAAGATGATGTGATCTCGCCTAGTCCTACGTTATATTCAACCAAGGAAAATTGTATGTTACTAAATGGAAGCTTGATTATGCTCATGTGCAAGGATTGGGCGTGCAAATACAAGTGTCTAAGGCTTGAATTAATCATACTAGGGGACACAAGAAGCTTAGACGATGATCATGCATTCCATGGGGTTCCTAAACATTGGGCTTGGAAGTTCAAAAGGTTAGAACAGCAAGGAGGCCCATTGGAATAATTTAGAAGATATTAATTTAAGTTTTTTTTAAATTAATAAGGTTTCTTGAGTTTTATTATTCAATTAGGAATTAGAATTAGTAGTTTCCTTCTTGAATAGTTTCCTTCTTGTCTTATTATTAGTTTCCTTATTGTATAAGGTTTCTAATTGTTTTGTTCTCCTATTTAAAGGAGGTAGATTCATTGTTTTAAGTTATGTTTTGAAGATTAATAATATTGAGAGCTTCTCTTTGTGTTCTTGAAGAACTTGTTGAACATGTTGAATGTTTAATTCAATTGTTCTTGACTTATCAATCAATTCTTCATCAATTGATTGTGGCGTCTTTCATCATACCAAGGTCCACGCTTCTTTAAGCGTTGGGTTGAGGTTTTCACCTTTCATCTTTTTCGACAAATTACAAGGATCTAGTCTATCTATAGACTACGGGTCAAGGATCCATTAGCTTAGTTAGGAAAGACAATCCGGGATCGCGTCACAAGACAATGGTCATTAGAGCTCCGGTGGGCGGTGGTAGCAGAGGTAGTTGGTGAGGCTTAACAACCACAAATGGTAATAATGAAATCAAATATTGTAATAAGGGTATAATTGACCATTCAAAAAAAGGTGTATCATTTTAGTGAACAAAGATTGGAAATTGTCCTTGTAGATAAAACAAATTGTGTACAGATTCCTCTATCTATTTTGGAACCCATTTCCTATATAAAGAAATTGTATAGAAATATAATTCGTTTAATATTAGCCAGTTATTTAGAGACAGTTTTTTGTCACCAAAACATCAGGGATATGTTTTTAGCAAAGAAAAACCGTCACAAAAAGTGCAATCCGTACGCACTGGTCCGCACTTGAAATATTCTATGTAAATATATATTATGTTCTTTTGTTAAAAGGAAGAGGAACTGTATAGAAATAGAATACGTTTGATGATAAATGATAAACGCTTAATATTGTCATTCATACGTTCATTTTCGGAATTGTTTGACGCGTTTATTTCTCTAAAACTACTCGGTTTGCCAACTTATTTCTCGATTAGTCTCGTAGCACTTTTGTATTTAATCATGCTTGAAAAGGCACATTTTTGTATTTATTTTAGGGTCTTTAGATTTCAAGAAATATTGTATTTAATACAATAGTGGAATTTTTCATGGACAAAAGGAATCCAAGAAAGTGGAAGTCTCCATGTGATTAAAGAGCATCCAAGAAAGTGGAAGTCTTCATGTCCATGTGATTAAAGAAAGAAAGTGAAATTGTCCATGTGATTAAAGAGCATCCAAGATAGTGGAATTCTCCACCAAAAATATATAAAAAAAAAAGCATTGTTTATATTTGGCATCCAACACAACTCTCCTATTTGTAGTCTTCATTGTTGCTTTGAGAGGGATCTTTTTATTACTTCTCATTTCTCAATTTATAGGGAGCTTGTAATAGTATTTTCTAGAGACAGAAATGGAGTTCACTTTTATAATTTTTGTCTTTACATTTATTATGTAATAAATTTCTTTGCTAAGGCTAAAAGATGAAATTTGCAATGCATTAATTATGTAAGTTCAATTCTCATTCCATTGTTAGTATTGTTAAATACTTTTTGAATCATTCATCTTCTCCACTTTTTCAACCATTCATAAGCTAGTAAGATAATTTTCATATGATGATTTTACATTGTATGCCTTGTATACATAGATCTCAAGCATTAATGGAGAGATGGTACACTTGTGTATTTCTTACTAGCTTATGTCCATTCTTTCTTTGAATGAGATACTTTTCATTGCCAAGCATGATTAGTTTTTGAATATTCATGGAAATACCATAAATTTGAGATTTTAATCTTTTAATACTTTAATGATATGTTGAGTGCTTTTCTAGACTATGTGATTTTAAGACTCATCATCTTCTTACCTAAAGTATTGCCAAAAAGGATCATTTAAATTTATGTCATAAACAACTTCATTATCATTTTAAGAATTCAATTTGTATTTATCAAATAAGTCTATATAGAACGGTTTGACCTCAACCTAGACCTCCCAATCTTAGACAAATGAAATGTTATGATTTATCGAGCTAAACTCCTTGTAGTTGGCCATTTTCATAATCAAGTCATTTGGCTAGGGAAAACTAACAATGAGTTCTTAAATGCCTAGTTTAAATTTATGCCTTTTCTTTTTCTGTATTTTAAGTTTGAATCTTGGTTGATATTATATGGGAATGGGTTGCAATTGCTTCACACACTTTGTCACAAGATAAAAATGAGAGATACACTTGTGTTGATATTTGCTTACACCCTTTCTTTATATGGCATTTATATGGGAATGGATTGCTTTTGCTTCACACCCTTTTGCTTAGAAATAGGTAAAATATTCAACACTTAGGAATTACATTGAGAACTTTGAATGCGGTTGATTTTACTTAACTTTGCAAAACAAATGAATTCTATAATGCGTTAGCCTTTTCTTATCTATTGTTACATCAATTTTATTTTTATTGCAAGACTTTAAAATTAATCATTAAAATCAACCAATTAAATTCTCTTAACAAAACTTTGGATTCGTAATCACCTCATCGTCTTTCCGACTATCCTTGTGGTTCGACACTTGGACTTACCAAGTATTATAACTTGATAACCTGCACTTGGGTACCTAAGCACGGAAGTATTTTCGGCGCGTCAAGTTTTTGGCGTAGTTGTCGGGGATACGACGAAAAACGGATTACGGGTTTTGTAAAAAAAACAAAAAAATCACTTTGTAAGTACATTAAGCGTAGGTCATGTTTGTATATAATTTTTTTTTGTTTATTTTCTGGAGTTTTGGGAGGATCGTCGCACGTTGGAAAAAGTTCAGGGACTAAAACGCAAAAACAGCAAACTTAGAGGTACTAGAGTGAATGGACCAAAAGCCAAAAATTCAAACTTTCAAAAAAAATTTGAGTCCATTGCCGTAGGTCTAAGGTGATTTTTCGAAAAAAGAAAAAAAAAAATTTAAAAAAATATAAATAAATAAAATTAAAAAATTAACAAAAAAAAAAAGAGAAAAAAAATATTTGCTTTATTTTCTTTCCTTCTTTTTTTGGGTTTGGTTTGATAAACATGATATGAGGATTGAAATGCGGTTGTAATGCATGCATGTTATGTTTTATCTAATTCTAACCCCCTTTTTTTTTTTTAGTGTGTACATATAGTAATTTTGCTTTGAAAATAGCTCTCTTTTGCCTCATGAAAATCGAAAAGCCAAATGGAAAACTGCCAATTTCTCGTTCTCTTCACGTTGAGGACAATGTGTTCTTCAAGTTGGGGGTAATGTACTTAAACTTTAATGGCTTTTCAATTTCTGAATTTTTCATGTATTTAGAGCTTAAAAAAATAAAAAAAAATAAAAAAATTTGAAAGTTTGAAAAATGATGAAAAAAAATAAAAATGATGATGATTGGTTCATTAGCTATTGGCATGAATTCCATGATCTAGATGGAATTTTGAGTGATAATCTACCTTACTTTACTTCAATTAGATTCATGACTATTGAAACGTTCTTTAAAATGTGTAAATGCTTCAAGTAGAGAAATTATTTCGTAACACTTAGAGTAATTTTTATTTTGTGAAGAGGGAATTCTTGTCCAAAAATGATAAAAGTTTTTTCGAAAAGATCCTCCAATAGAGAGGACAAATGCATGGCACTTTGAAAAACTTGGATGACTTTTAATCCTAATATTGACTTAAAGCTTCACTTGACTAAATCATAAGTCTCTTTGTCTAATATTATGGATAGGTAAATGTTACCATATGGGAAAGAGTGAATAGCGTCCTTCAAGCTTAATAAATAAGCATAAAATGTCAAATTTTATATAGTGAGTCTGCTGCCCGCCATAGAGATGAAAACCGCCTTGAACTAATTTAGCGAAAATTCCAAGAAAATATAAGAAAAGTGCTTATAAACGGACAAAATTTAAACTTTCGTTTTTGAAGGAAATTCCTCTTCCATCTCTAATGACCAATACTCTTTGTGTTTAAATAATAATTTTGCTAATACAAGGCTTAGCATGTGATTAAAGGGAAGTATGGGTTAAGTTTCTAAAGGAGATAAGCAATTTAGATAGTCATTCAAAACCCACAAGTCTAGAAATAGTCATAGTAATGTCATAAGCTTTGCAAATTGAAATTTTGAAATCATCATTCTCGTCATTCACCATGATCAAACTTTTGATGTTTGTAGATATCATTGTAGGTCGGAAAATACCCTAGAGGGGGGGGGGGGTGAATAGAGTTTTAAAAACTTAATGCGGAA
Source organism: Lonicera japonica (assembly GCA_021464415.1). NCBI lineage: Eukaryota > Viridiplantae > Streptophyta > Magnoliopsida > Dipsacales > Caprifoliaceae > Lonicera > Lonicera japonica. Next base: position 35,002,610 of record CM038465.1, on the reverse strand, counting down.
TTAAAACGTTTTTAAAATATTTAAGCAAAGCAACTTAGTTAAATAAGTTTATCAAGGAAAACAATCAATTAAATAATCAATCCCAAGAATAAGCAATAATATAAACAATTTCAATCAATTAATATAACAAATAAATAAAGAGATTGAGTAAGAAAGATTGAACCAATTTGAAGTCGAAGATTTTTTGTCCACACGGTTCGGCTTGTTCCCCCTACTCCGCGCTCAGTTAATTCCCCGAGAATTTCCACTATAACCGATCTCCTTCCGGGTGAAGATCAAACCTCTACAAGTGTTGTCTCACACACTCTACAAGTATTGCTACACCACAATACTCTCACAAGATACCCTCTTGCTAACCTTGTGAAATTTACCTTTCATAATTTCTAAACAAGAATTTACCTTCTTGTTTTTCCTATGAGATTTACCTCTCACAATTGAATACAAAATTGTTTGGTGATTCACACGAATTTACAATAACTCTCTCAAGTGTGTAAAGAATACAATTTGAAGCTCACACTAGAGATATCAAAATTGATCAAAATATATAGCTCAAAAATGAAGAATATGATCAATAATACTTGAATAATTTTGTATATATGTAAAATAAGCTTTTAGAATGATTCAAGTGTGTTAAAACATGTCTAAGACATCATATTTATAGCTTACAAAATCATATGGCCGTTGGGGATGATTAAGAGAGGTTTTGGGTCCAAGGTGTACATTTTCAAACTTTCCAACAGCTAGTTTTGACAAAAAAATTCAAATTTGTTTTGTTAATTTCTCCCAATTTAACCTTTGGATCATGCTCAAATTTTAGTAAAACTTTTTAGAAGATGTTGTCTAACTACTGTAAAAATTTCAAAATGATCAGAGTTTGGGAAGTCCTCCATTTAACCGTTAGATCAAAACTGGGCAAAAATTGAGCGAATTTTATAAGTAAAATAAAAATATTTTTCCAATTTAATAATTTAGTTCCAAATAAAATTCTAATAATTTTTGAACCTCAAATATATGTTTCTAAGATACCCATTTTTATTATAGCTTAAAATATGATCATTTAAAATTAATATGAATTTATTTTGAAACTCGATTTTTGTAAAATGATGTTTTTCAAATAAATTCAATTTCAAGCTAGTTTAAATCAATCTTTAAAAGATGCAAGTTCATGTTTGAGCTATATAATCAATCAATTAAGAAACTTTACATTAATCCTAAGCAAACACTCAATTACCGAATAGATGAGTCTTCGAATGCTTCGATTTGTTTCTTCAAATTGATTCTTCACTTGAAGCTTTTCCCTTGAAACTTTTGCATATGATTCTTGATCTTTGTGCTTCATGGATTTGCATTGCTAGCTTGTGAGTGATGAGGTTGATCTTCTTGTCTTGTCCAACGCTTGTAGAAAAATGATCTGAATTCGGGTAGATCGGTTTTAGTCGAATGCTTCATTGACTTGATCGGATATTGATCGAATGATCCTTGTCAAACTTCCTTTGAGCAATCATGCTATTCTTGATTTTCCAAATAAGAAATCTATAATCTTATATCAAGAACATGTTAAATTACACATGATTAATTTATTGTTATTATCAAAATAAGATTAAGACCTTCAAGGTCAACAATCATCACTGTAAACCTTCACGAGACACAACTCGTCTTCTAGGGGAACTTAGGAGTTCAAAGGCTTAATGCATGTGCTAAATGCATTTTCGGATATTACATAGCTATTTTTATTTTGCTTGCTAAGGGACTAGCAAGAGATAAGTCGGGGGGAGTTGATAAACGCTTAATATTGTCATTCATACGTTCATTTTCGGAATTGTTTGACGCGTTTATTTCTCTAAAACTACTCGGTTTGCCAACTTATTTCGCGATTAGTCTTGTAGCACTTTTGTATTTGACCATGCTTGGAAAGGCACATTTTTGTATTTATTTTGGTGTCTTTAGATATCAAGAAATATTGTATTTAATACAATAGTGGAATTTTCAATGGACAAAAGGAATCCAAGAAAGTGGAAGTCTCCATGTCCATGTGATTAAAGAAAAAAAGTGAAATTGTCCATGTGATTAAAGAGCATCCAAGATAGTGGAATTCTCCACCAAAAAAATTAAAAAAAGTATTGCTTATTTTTGGCATCCAACACAACTCTCCTATTTATAGTCTTCATTGTTGCTTTGGAGAGGAATCTTTTTATTACTTCTCATTTCTTAATTTATAGGGAGCTTGTAATAGTATTTTCTAGAGAGAGAAATGGAGTTCACTTTTATAATTTTTGTCTCTACATTTATTATGGAGTAAATTTCTTTGCTAAGGCTAAAAGATGAAATTTGCAATGCATTAATTATGTAAGTTCAATTCCCATTCCATTGTTAGTATTGTTAAATACTTTTTGAATCCTTCATCTTCTCCATTTTTTCAACCATTCATAAACTAGTAAGATAATTTTCATATAATGATTTGACTTTGTATGCCTTGTATACATAGATCTCAAGCATTAATGGAGAGATAGTACACTTGTGTATTTCTTACTAGCTTATGTCCATTCTTTCTTTGAATGAGATACTTTTCATTGCCAAGCATGATTAGTTTTTGAATATTCATGGAAACACCATAAATTTGAGATTTTAATCTTTTAATACTTTAATGATATGTTGAGTGCTTTTCTACACTTTATGTGATTTTAAGACTCATCATCTTCTTAGCTAAAGTATTGCCAAAGAGGATCATTTAAATTTATGTTATAAACAACTTCATTAATCATTTTAAGGATTCGATTTGTATTTATCAAATAAGTCTATGTAGGACGGTTTGTCCTCCACCTAGACAACCCAATCTTAGACAAATGAAATGTTATGATTTATCGAGCTAAAGTCCTTGTAGTTGGCCATTTTCATAATCAAGTCATTTGGCTAGGGGAAACTAACAATGAGTTCTTAAATGCCTAGTTTAAATTTATGTCTTTTCTTTTGTATTTTAAATTTGAATCTTGGTTGATATTATATAGGCATGGGTTGCACTTGCTTCACTCCCTTTGTCACAAGATAAAAATGAGAGATACACTTGTGTTGATATTTGCTTACACCCTTTCTTTATATGGCATTTATATGGGAATGGGTTGCTTTTGCTTCACACCCTTTTGCTTAGAAATGGGTAAAATATTCAACACTTAGGAATTGCATTAAGAACTTTGAATGAAGTTAATTTTACTTAACTTTGCAAAACAAATGAATTCTATAATGCCTTAGCCTTTTCTTATCTATTGTTACATCAATTTTATTTTTATTTCAAAACTTTAAAATTAATCATTAAAATCAACCAATAAAATTCTCTTAACAAAACCTTGGACTCGTAATCACCTCATCGTCTTTCCGACTATCCTTGTCGTTCGACACTTGGACTTACCAAGTATTATAACTTGACAACCTGCACTTGGATACCTAAGCAAGGAAGTATTTTCAGCGCGTCAATAAACGCATAATATTGTCTTGCATAAGCTCTTTTCCGAAGTCGCTTAACATGTTTGTTGTACTAACTTTGCCGAATTATCCGTTTATCTCGAGGTTAGTGCCTTATAAAGTTTTTTATCTAATGTGGCTCGCGTTGTGGTAGCCCAAGTGTAGGACCATTAAGTTATAATATAGTCTCGAAAATCTGAGTATCGATCCACAGGGATAGTTGGAAAGGTATGGAATGGATTACAAATTTTTTGATTTTTCTAGTATTATCAGTATAATTTCTTCTTCTATAATAATTGTTTTCACATTTATTATGGAGTAGTCTATTACTAAGATTATGGAAGTTAATCGCGATATAATTTTCGGGAAATACTATCTCAATCCTTGTTTAAATTATGTCAAATGGTTTTAAATCCTTTTCTTTTCCATTATCTATCATTTTTACAAGCTTTCTAAGTATTTTCATTTAATATTAGACTTTATATGACTTGTATGTTTGGTTCTTGTGTATTAATGATAATACAACATATTTGTGTGGTTCTAGAAAGCTTATAATCACTTTCCCCTTCTATAGATTTTTCACCTTGTTGTAGAGATTACGACGAGTTCTTAAAAATTCATAGATGATACATAAATTTGTTATTTCTTGTCTTTAATTTACTTATTGATATTTTGAGTTCTTTATACACTTTGTGTGATGTTGAGACTCATTATTGTCTAGTCTAGGTAATTATCGACATGATAACAAATTTATGTCATAATCTTTATTTCATTTCATTGTAAGGATTTACTATTTATTTTTCATGATTTAAATTATGAGATATGATACATACTTCATGTTAAACCTTTTCACAATGAAATTATCATCTCTATTTCGGATTAGCTCTATCGAAAATGGGTTTCCTTGCTTCATACCTATGGCTAACAGATAGACTAGATAAGTTCATGTTTGGTGGAACTTAGTTTCCTTCTCGATATAGCTTAAACCGGGGAATGAGTTACTTTGCTTCGCACCCTTTATTATTAAGGAAAACATTAACTTCCCCATCCATTAGAAAATTGTATGGATATCTTTGTATAAGATAGCAATTGTCGTTTCTTATATCGCAAGTAACTTCCTAACACCTTAGTGCTTTCTTAATGCTTTTCACAACCATTTTACTTTTCCATTGTTTTACAGCCATCCAACTTACAATACCTGAAAAATCAAAAAATCTGTAATCCATTCCACACCTTTCCAACTATCCCTGCGGATTGATACTCGGACATTCGAGACTATATTATAACTTGACGGGCATGCATTTGAGCTACCACAATGCACTATTCTAGCGATGTCAAGTTTTTGGCGCCGTTCCAGGGGATACGGCTAAAGACAAATTAGGGGTTTTGTATAAAATCATTCTGTAAGTAATTTTTTTTAATTAATATATTTTTTCTCTCTATTTTTATTTTATTTGTAGAGTTTTTGAGGTGCTATAAGCCCATGGTTGGACAATTGTCGTAAACATTCGAATTAGTCTTCCCTGAACACCAATGGCATCTGACAACGAGAGCAATAATAAGACGGCTAGAGCAAATGTGGTTCCTTCGGTTCAAACAATGAGGGATTATCTTTAACCGCCTCAGAAGACTTTCAACTCTTGCATTGTTCTTCACGCCGGTCAAGCGGGAACATTCTCCTTCAAGCCGGGTATGCTTCAACATATCCCCTTTTTTCATGGTATGGAATCTGAAAACCCATACCTACATATGAAAGACTTCAAGGAAGTTTGCTCCACGTTTTGTGAGGCAAACATCGACGAGGAAGTAATTCGTTTAAAACTTTTTCATTTCTCCTTAAAAAATAAAGGAAAAATGTAATAACCTGTACTTTAATTTGTTTTAAATTGAATTATATTAGCTTATTTATACTCATGTGAGTGATCATTTGGTGATTCAGGCTGTCCGAATCGATTTCGGTTGATAAATAAGAAGTTTTGGTTCTTCGCGATTCGTTAATTCTAGCTAACTTTCAGCTATCATAATTTCTTCACTACTTATCCGAGTACGATTCTGTGCACAATGGTGTCTAAATTTTATACCATTCTACAACTTTTATGTTTTGTCCGAAAGCTAATTCACACTCCTAGTTGGTCAAAATAGCATGCGAAGTAGGCCGGTTAGTAAATTTTGGTCATTCGGTATCGTTTCGGTAGAGCGCTGTCTTCGGTAAATTTATGAGAAAAATATATCCAGAATTTGGGAAAACTTCCTTTTAGAAAGTTGTATATATTTGAATTACCTTTCCGTGGACATAAGGATCGCCTCAATCGGAGTTTCGAGCAGAAAGTTATGGCTGAAACAAAAACAGTGCATCGGGGCACGAAAATTACCCGCAGACTGGTATGGCCTTTTTGGTATACTGGTTGGGCAATAAAATTTTAGAAATTTGTGCTCGGCAGACCGGTATTGGGTGTTTGGCATACCGGTCCGCTAGTTAACTATTTACATTGACTTAAGCTCGTTTTTAAGCCATTTTTGGTAAATTTCCACCCCAACTTCGACCCAAACTCTTCCATACTCCTCTAAAGAGTTTTAAAGGGTTCTAGAGAGAGAAAGAGAAATATTTCTACGCATCTATCCGTCCGAATTAAGGATTCAAGCTTGAAATCATCCAAACCCACCTTTAAGGTACTATTCATCATCTTCTACCATGGTTTTCTTCTATAAAAGTTCAAGCGTGAGCTTTAGCAAAGTGAGTTAAGGTTTATACTCTATTAATTCGAGGACTTGGCTATGCTAGGAACGCGGTGTCACGAGAGCTTGAGGATTTCACAGAACGGGGCTTCGGTTTATAACTTTCTTCCTTCTTTTGCTCTATACGCTTGAGGTAGGGGTTATATCTTTTCAAAACTCGATAGTTTGATTTTATTTACTAAAAGATGAATGCTTTTATATATTTATGTCTAATATAGAGCATGCGTTTCTTGTTATCGATTACGGAAGAATGATTTATGCATGTATGAGTATTAAGGAAACCATCTTAATTGATATTCCTAATTTATGCATGATTAAGCTATGATTCTACAATGTGAAACAGGATATGCCATCTAAAGTCTATGATTACAAGTTATTGATTCATACGGATGTTCTTTGGAGTTATTTGTGTTAGTTTGACAAGAAAAGGATTAGTAAAGGGTTTCGTATACCCCAAAGAACATGGACGTGAACTTGATAGAGTTTATATGGAATATGTAGTATCTACCTTATCTATGATGCATCAATTGGAACAAAATAGGCCACTTGAACATGCTATTTATGTAATATAGACTTGTAGGCGATGTTCCTTGGATATACATGCTTGGTTGCATCCAAGAGGATTTGTAAATTGGTTATGTATGCGCTGTGGAACATGGTTACATGATGAATGAAGTTCAAGTGGCATGTGTTGTTTTTGGTTGTCATAAAGAGCATGCATGCATATTGTGCATCACTATTGTGTTAACCACAGTCTTGTAGATTCTTTGACAAGCTCGGATTCCCTTATGGCCTATCGAATGGGCGTATATCTCTTATTATGATGCCGAAAGCTTCATTATATATATATCTCTGTTCGGAGGTTACATGGAGGCTTATTTCTCATAGCAATTCAGGGAAGCTTCATTTATATCTTGATATTGTCTTATCGAATACGATTGGTTGATTGATTTCTTGGTAATGATTGTATTTGGTCATGAATGACCATGGTGATGTGAATATCTATTTTCATAGTGCTTGCCGAGAAGGGAAAATAGGCAGGGCCCAATGCACTTGGATTGAAAAGCCTTAAACCCCTGGGGGATATTGTTTGGCCGCCTATAAGCCACCGGCGAAAGACCAAGCAACCTAGGCTTCGGCAATGCACCATTGGTTTGATTCTTTTCTATGGAAGATGGACGGGTTGTTGTTCCACTTCCTGGGTATGATGATGAAATGCCATTTTGAGGCAATGGATTCTATGATGAGATTTCAGTTTAGGTTCTCGTCAATAGAAACTATGATTATGTTGTATGCTCTTAGAGTGAATGGATTCCAGATGGACATCTTGGCATGGTTTCTCATCGGCATGCATCGTCAATATTCAGAAATGGGTTGACACAAAGGGAGATGATCTGCATATGCATGAACACGCATCATCATGAACTAATTATATTTTATGATATATTACAAATAATGTTTAGATTATATGATGAGAAGGTTTACTTGGTTTATGGTAATATATCAAGGAATGTTTTTAAAACATTTCCTTATATTCCCCCTACTGAGCTGTGAGTTCACCCCATAATTCATTTACAATTATAGGTACACAGGGGGCGAACGATGGTAACGGGACTATGGGTTCGGGAACGAAATAGATGGCGCTGATACAGATTCATTTTTGTTATGTATATGTTATCTTGGGAAGCCACGGCTAGCCCAAAATGTTGTATATTATTTTTTGAACTTACTTAGTTGGTTTGTATAACAGTTATATGTATCTATGAATGTTTATGCACAATACTATCATCTTATATCTTGTTGATTTTGACATGTATGATATTTATTGCTTAAATTTCTTTTGTGTATATCTGTATATACCCATTTTAGTCAATCTAAGATGGGTTAGTGACATCCCAGGTCTTAATTACGGGTGTTATCCTAATAATTAAGATGGGGGTGTTACAAAAAATATGATTGAATGCTCAAAGACCATAATTTATTCGCTCTTGGCAAGTACTTCAATCGGAGTTTTTGAAAAAATTCTTTCTGGGCCATTGGACCAACGCTTTGAGAAAGACGATATCCAATTTTTTGGCAAAAGAAAATGAAAGTTTTTACAAGTGTTGGAAAATATATAGGGAGCTTTTAAACACATGTCTTCATCATGATCACGAAACATGGAGTCTTGTAAGTTTTTTTTATGAATTCTTTACTCACGAGATGCGTACATTCGTAGAGATCATGTGCAATGGTCAATTTTTAAGTAAAAGCCCGGAGGAGGCCTTATTATATTATGATGAAGTAGTGGAGGGTGCCCAAAATTGAAACACCTATACTGATGACCTTAAGGCTAAACCTCCGGGAAAGGGTAGGTTATACCACATTTCCAATGATGACGACATGGGTGTGACATTGTTCCAATTGTTTAAGAAGGTAGAGGCAATGGAGACAAGTAACCGTAGAAAGGTCAATGCTATATCTTCGAGTCAAGTGTGTGTCATTTGTGAGACTTCGGGACACGTAACCGAGGATTGTCATACCATTCCCACTTTTCGGGAAGTTCCAGCCCAAGTCAATGCCATGAACCAATACCACCGTCATCAAAACAACCCTTATTCTAAAAAATACAATGACGGATGGAAAAATCACCCCAATTTTAGTTGGGGAGGGAATCAAAATTATAATCAAAACCAAAGACAACAATAACCTCAAAACTCTTTCGCTCCACCACAAAACCAAAATATAGAAACTTTTTTAAGAAATTTTATGGATAAGACATATTGTGATGTGGCTGATTTAAAAATCCAAATGTCTAAGCTCATTACTGCCCTAGCAATCCAAGAGAAGAAAAAACTCCTAGCTTAACCTTTAGTTAATTTTATAGGTCAATTTTTGGTAATAGATAGGGGAGAGCCTAGTAGTAAAGTGGAAGAACTTAAATCCATCACGACCTTTCGGAGTGGAAAAGTCATAGATAAGACTATTGTTCCTACAACCCCTAAGATGGTGGGTATAGTTTGATCTTCAAGTGTTGAGGAGTGGGGGGTTGAAAAGATAGAGAGGGGGAAAGAAGAAGAAAGAATACGAAAGGAGGACCTTGAAAAGATCAAAAATGGAATCAAAGTCTCTTTCTCGGAGAGGTTGAACCAACCATCCAAATCTAACACCAAGATTTTGGATGTTTTTAGGCAAGTTAAAACCAGCATTCCTTTGCTTGACGCAGTCAAGCAAATACCTTCATATCCTAAGTTCCTCAAAGACTTGTGCACAACGAAACGAAGGTTGAATGTTAGAAAGAAATCCTTTATAGCGGAGCAAGTAAGCTCTATCATGCAAGGCATGAGCCCCAAAGTTCAAAGACCCCAGTTGTCCCACGATTTCATGCTTGATAAGAAATTGTAGGATCAAAAATGCTTTACTTGATTTGGGAGCACCTGTAAACGTGCTACTATATTCCGTGTAACAACAATTGGGGTTAGGAGAATTGAAACCTACAAATGTGAAAATTCAATTAATGGACCGATCTGTTAAGATCCCTAGAGGGGTGGTCGAGGATGTACTTGTTCAGATTGAGAAGTTTTACTTTTCCGTTGATTTCATCATCCTCGACATGCAACCCATGTCGAATCCCGCTAATGAGATTCCGGTCATTCTTGGGTGACCATTTCTTTCCATGTCTAATTTCATTATAAATTGCAAGAACGAAATTGTTAAGTTAGCTTTTGAAAACATGACTTTAGAGCTTAACGTGTTCTCTTTGGGTAATCAAAAAGATGATGATAATGATGAAAGCGAACACGTGAACATGATAAAGTCATTGATCCAAGACCACTTTGTGGCGAATTTTGAATAGGATTCAACTGAAGATTTTCTAACCACTTCCGATGAACTCGCATTATGTATGCAAGTGTTTTTTTTTTGTTTGATAAACAGGATGAGCTTTCTTAGAAAGAAGAAAACACACAACCGTCCACCAACAAGCTTGAAGGAAAATGGAGCTCAAGCCATTGCCGAGCAATTTGAAGTATGCCTTCTTAGGAACTTCCAACATTTACCCTGTCATTATTTTATCTGAACTTTCGGATGATCAAGAGGAAGATTAGTAAATATGCTTGGTAATATAGAAAAGTTTTCGTTAGACTCTCTCCAACTTCCAAGGAATAAGCCTATTGATTTATACACATAAAATTCACTAGGAGAATGGGGCCAAAACATCGAGGCAATTCCAACGCCATTTGAATCCTAACATGAAAGATGTCATATGGAACGAGGTGTTGAAATTTTTAGATGCAAAGATCATCTATCCAATCTCGGATAGTAAATGGGTTAGTCCAACCCAAGTGGTACAAAAAAAATTGGGTTTTACGATAGTTAAAAACGAATTCGACGAATTAGTTCCACAAAGAGTCACCATCGGGTGGCGAATGTGCATTGACTACTGCAAACTCAATGAGGTGACTTGTAAAGATCATTTTTCACTCCCCTTTTTAAATCAAACTCTTAAAAGGGTAGTGGGCCATGAATTTAACTCTTTACTTGACAATTTTTTTGGGTACAATCAAACCGAGATTGACCTAGATGATTAAGAGAAGACCACCTTTCCATGTCCATTTGGCACCTTCGCTTATCGAAGAATGCCCTTTGGTGTATTTAACGCATCGGTAACTTTCAAACAGTGCATGCTAAGTATCTTTAGCAACTTGGTGGAACGGATTTTGGAAGTTTTTATAGAAAAGTTTACAGTCTACGGTAAGTCATTCAATAATTGCTTGACTACCCTTGAATAGGTTTCAGAAAGATGTCTGAAAAAACACTTAGTTTTGAATTAGGAGAAGTGCTATTTTATGGTTACCAAGGGTATCATATTGGAGCACATCATTTCGTCAAAGGGAATTAAATTAGATAAAGCAAAGATTGAGATAATCGCCAAGCTTCCTATGCGAAAGAATTTGAAGGATGTCCGATCATTTCTGGGACATGCCGGGTTCTATAGGAGGTTTATCAAAAACTTTAGTTCCATCTCCAAGCCAATGTGCAATCTTCTCTTTAAGGATGCACCTTTCGAATGGGATGCCAAGTGCGAGGAAGCTTTTACCTCACTGAAGCAGATGCTCACTACTGCACTGATAATGCAGACACATGACTGGAGCTTTCCTTTTGAGCGTGTCATGAGTAAGTATGCGGTCGGAGCAATTCTTGGTCAACGAAAAGACAAGAAATTGGGTGTGATCTACTATGCAAGTCGAACTTTAAACGACACCCAAATGAATTACACAATGACTGAGAAAGATCTTCTAGTGATCGTCTTTGCACTACACAAGTTTCGATCCTACTTGATAGGATTGCCCATTATAATCTTCAAGGATCACGTAGGTTTGAAATATCTTTTCACGAAAAAGGATGCAAAGCTATGGCTTCTAAGGTGCATACTTTTGTTTAAAGAGTTCTATTTGAGCATCAAGGACAAGAAAAGAGTAGAGAATGCAGTGGCCGATCACCTATCTCGGCTCACTTTCACCAATAACATCGAAGAAAGCCAGATCCAAGATTCCTTTCTGGACGAGCAATTGTTGGCAGTTTCAACACTTCTGTGGTATACGAGCATCATAAACTATCTTGTAACCGACTAGATACAGAAATTGTGGAGTACACAAAATAGATGAAGGTTCTTAACCGAAGTGGGTCAGTTCTATTGGGACAAGCCGTATTTTTTTCAAGTATTATGCGGATCAGATTATTCGCCGGTGCATTTTGGACGAAGAATTTGAAAGAGTGTTGTCTTTCTGCCACTCGGAAGCTTGCGGAGGACATTTTTTGGTAAAGAAAACCACTGCCAAAGTTTTACAAAGGGGATTCTACTGGTCATCGTTGTTCAAGGACGCCCTACGTTTTTGTAAACCTTACACGAGATGTCAGATGCTTAGAGGAATCTCCAAGAGGAATATGATGCCGCTCAACCCCATTCTGATTATTGAAATCTTTGACTTTTCGGGCATTTACTTTATGGGACCATTCCCATCCTCCTACGCTAATCTTTACATATTAGTAGCTATAGATTACATTTTGAAATGGGTGGAAGCCAAAACTAAACTTGCAAGAAAAATGATCACAAAATTGTGATCCGTCTCACAGCCATGTTAGCTGTACATACATGTAATTTTTCGTCAACGAGAAAAGAGAAGACAACTTTGATCCTCAAACCATGTTAGCTATATGTACATGTCATTTTCCGTCCAAGAGACAAACGGCATGTTAGATTTTGGAGTAAAGTGAAAATGGGAAAAATATTAAGGACAATTATGATACAAAATAAAATTCATAGATGAAAGTAAAAAAAAAATGTCAAACTTTAAGGAAATAAATTCTAATTAACTCAGCAATTCGAATATGTATTAATACGTTTAACGGTACTTTCGACCTTTTCATTACATATACATTGGAATTCATTACATAGACATTGAAATTTATATACACACAAAGGGTCCTCTTCTAGGTAGTTATGGTATGCTTCCTCCTGCCGGGTCATACTTTAATACAATGAGACTTATATATACATATTCAAGCAAGCTATTATGTGTATCAACATTTGCACCAAAATAAGAGTTTTGTCCATGACATAAATATCCACGAAAAACTTTTCAAAATTTACCGCTTTAACAATATATAAGTGAAAGCACAACTATTTTGAAGACCCCTCGGACCCATGATCTACAACTTGATAATACTTCACAAGTTATTCTAGATTACATAGTTATGTGGAAATTTTTAATCTTCTACAATAATTGTAGAAGATCTTAGAGAAGTTTCAAATCATCTATAAAGCGTAAAAAAAGGAGTATGGTAAAAGATACATTAGTTAACAGTGTTAAGTTTTACGGGGGTTAATTATTATTATTTTATGAATTTCTAAAATAATGGAAATGACAGATGGAAGAAGTGGATGAAAGGAGGGAAATTATGATGGAGGAATAGCATTTCTGACTTCCGGAGGAAGAAGAATGTCGCAGAGGGATTAATTTTATTTTAGTCAACGAGGAATTAATTGTGTAAAGATGAATTTGTGGCTATGTAGAAACGTTTGAAAACTGAGAAGAGAGTAGTAAGAGAGAGAGAGAGAGAGAGAGAGAGAGAGAGAGAGAGACGTGTGAAATGGGAGGATTCTTTTACAACACCTATTTGAAAGTAATCAAAGATTTTTGAGCCAAAAATGATTCATATCTCATATTAATTATATCATTCATTTTGAGTTATATTTAGTGAACAATCTTGATAAATTTGGTATGAGCTTTAATTTATATATTGATTTTAAAAAATCATTCTGACTTAAATTAATTTGAGTAATTTTTCTTTTGATAAATATTAATAAACTTTAACAATAAATTCATAAAACACTCACACACCTATTCTTATCTTGAATGTCTTGAAACTCTTGAATGTGTTGAGTTGGAATTCTAGAGAAAAAACTAGTAGCTTATTTTTATTATTCTTCAAGTTTATTGTCTTTGAGCCAATATATAAACATATATACACTAAAGGGGGATGTATTGCTAGAATAACACAGGTGCTACCAAAGGAACATACCGACTCGCTAAATTCCAGTCTCCTTTACTCACTTCTTTGCCTCACATTAACTGAATTGTGCTTAGCCTAAATCATCAGTGGGAGACTCATATTTTTTGACACGTACGGATAAATTAATAATATTTTAAAAAACAAAATATATGTGCTAATTATAAACGTTTGAAAAATTAAACTCTCAACCTAATTAAGACCAAGGTAGTAAGCATTTTAATTAAATTCCACATGTTCGGCTTCCGCACGTTAATTAAAAGTCCATGAGCATTAAATAAAGCAGACTATATTGATCTGTATCTATTTTGATATTTTTACATTTTAAAATAAAATAATAATATTAATTTGACCAATGTGACAAATATGACTTATGTGGTGACGAAGAATATAAGTTACGCTATATGTTGTAAATTGTTACGCTAACAATATTTTTTAAAAAAATATATGTTAATTTTTAGCGTTTGAAAAATAGAACTCTTAACCTAATTAAGACCAAAGTAGTAAACATTTTAATTAAAGTTCGGAAGTTAATTCTTTGGCTTCCGCAAAGAATGTGCATATGTATATGATTGAAGGGGTACAAATACAAAATATTATAAATTTTTAGTGTTATCAGTTCGTTTGCTAAAAATATTACATCATTATTTTAAGAATTAAAATTATGTGATTTTATAGACACAAAATTTAATAGTATTTTATGGGCGTAGATAAAGAGCAATGTTGCTTAGACAAAAATAAATAAATTAATATTTAGTAAAAGAAAGTATCTTTGAACAAATCATTGTTAATGTATAGTTCAAATATATATATATTAGAATAGACCATGTAAGTCCGGCCCTAACTTCCTATATATTACTATGAATGAAATAACTATTCCTGATCTTGATTAATGTTATTCAAATGAGGTCTAATAAAGTCATCAAAACAAGCATTAATTAGTACTTCAAAAACGGGAAGTCCACAATTCCAATATATTAATAGGTTTAAGGGTATTTTCGACCTTTTCATTACATAGACATTGAAATCCATAGACACACAAAAGGGTACTCTTCTAGGTAGTTCTGGTATGCTTCCTCCTGCCGGGTCACACTTTAATACAAGAATGAGACATATTCAACAACCACTTCTATAATTATTGAAGAGACAATTGTTACTACACACATATCTATATTATAAGGGAAGGAAATGTCACATCACCCAATTACCTAATCAATGGCTTAGATTTGTCCTAAAAAATACACATAATATGTTAGCCTTTGGATATGAATTTTTTCCTAAGAACATCACATCACCACACTAATGGCCAAGATTTATTTACAAACAACACACAAAATTTGAACCCTTAGATGTACTTTTAAGATATCAAACCAAAAAATTCAATATTTGTTTATCTCTCTTATATTCTATCAATCTACTTTCTCCCCATTTTTCTCTCTTATTAATTTTTAAAAAAAAACAAAATTAAAATTTTTTAAAATTTATTAGTCCATACCTATTGTAACCTACTTTTCTCTCTTTAAACATATTTTTTCTTCATATACTTACATTCAAATCTAATTCTTCCTTTAGTTTAATAATACAAAAAAGATATTTGTTTTTATTTAATCTTTTACAAACTTAAATAGTTTGTTTTATTTTATTTAAAAAAAAAACATATTACTTTTGTAAACCATGGTTACTACTAATGGTGCAATCTATTTATAATTAAAATTTTATAAATTTATAAGATCATTGTAACAATAATGGGATGTTAATTTTTGTATAGATTGGTGAATGATTAATAACTCATCCCGACCTTAATGAATTAGTAAAACGGGTTCAAATTTAAGTATATCATAAACGAATGCACTTCGAGTTTTTCAATTAAAAATCACCTCAATCTAGTTGGGTCAAATATATCCTCCCCCCACCCCCGCGCTTTATAGTTATATAGGTTGTGTATACAATTTTCTTAATATATGTTTTGGATTGCACGCTATTTAGGTATTACGTATGTTTTGGTCAATCTAACTGTTAATTTTTTTTACACTACCACCGCGTTCGGCACGGGCAATACCTAGGGGTCTCTTTATTTGTATTTAATATTTTTTTATTTCACCGTGCCGGACGGCACGGGCAATACCTAGTATATATATATACTGGATCATATGCACATGCTATGCTAATGTTACTTGTATATATTTAATTGAAGAAATAATATTTAATAAATTAAATAGAAAGATGATCTAGTGATTAGAAACCAAGATAGCATATTAAAGATTGGCGGTTTAATTTTTGTTGATGGCAATATTTTTTTTTTGATGAATTACAAAAAATTGACACAGCTTCATGCAGTTAAGTTGAGGCTTGGCTTTATATATAACAGATATATCCAAGCAAGGTATTATGTCCATGAACATTTGCACCAACATGAAAAATTTTGTCCATTTCACAAATATCCTAGAAAAAATTAATCAAATTATCTCAAATTAAGAGTGACTTTTTTTTCCAGGATGTCTCAAATCAAATTTTTCATTTTCTTTTTGGTACATAACCAATTGACCAACAATAAAAAAATATAGAAATTAAATGTGGCTCAGTGGCTCGTCATTTAAGACAAGTAAAATAGTGTATTGAGTTTATTTACAGTTAAGTACATAAAATTATTTAAAAAAATATAAAACATACAATATTTTTAATATATATACATATATTAATTAGAATAGACCATGTAAGTTCGTCCCTGACTTCCACTTCCACACGTTAATTAAAGTCGACGAACATTAACTATGGCAGACTATATCTATCTGTATATATATGGTAAGAAATAATCATTCCCCAACCTAAAACAAAATAAGACAGACTACCCAAAATTTGAAGAGTCGTAGACCTTCAAAAATGGGGAACAAATCATCAGTTGCTTCTTTTCCTATCTACTGCATCTTGTGCTTGATTTTTTTGATCATCTTATTTGCGTCACCGGGAATAGCTGGACAAAACCGTGAGTAAATCTTTGATTCTTATGAAATTGAGAATTTGTCATTCTTTTTTGATTTTTTAAATTAACATTTATGTTTTCTCTTAATCAAGAAATAAACTTGTGAATCTAACAGAGGCGGTCCAAGAGAAGTTGGGCCCTAGGCGATAAATATATATAAAATGGGCGCTCAAAATATTTATCAAACTTTGTATTTGCACAGATGCTATACATAAATAAATACGAAGATAAATCATGTTCGAACAAGCTAATATTTGTATCTAAAAAAATATCATAAAATTTTTTTTTTCACTTGAATTACTATTAAAAATGTCCTTATATTATATAAAACCGGGTCCTTTTCTCCATCAAGGCTCTAGGCAATGCCTAACTTGTCTTGTGGTAGGGCCAGCTCCGGAATCGGCCATGTATAGAAGCTGTGTGCTACCGGGTGAGGCCATGTAACATTTGTAACTATCGGCTATTGTAGCTCTTCTCATTTTTGTCACATCATCTTTATAAGTATAAATTAATTACGTTTGCATCTTACGGATAACTCATTATTTCTGTTTCTCCTGTGATTATTTTGCTCAATGGCACATGGGTTGAGCTCAGGGTACCGACTGGGCCTACTAATTTGCACATATAGTAACAATATTGTTCAAAACTTAAACACATTTAGGCCACATGTATGGAGTTTTATCTTAAAAGGTATCATTACTATATGGTGGCAGTACCCTACTTATTAATCCTTGTATCAATGGTTTGAGTTAACCATTAAGCCTACAAATCTCAACAATCTCCACCTTGGATTCAATCAATTCACATTTGACTCCACCTTGGATTGTGATCAACAATTTGCCTTGACTCCACCTTGGACCTACACCTTAATCCACCTCGGATCCGCCTTTAAAAAAACTATCCATATAGATCACCACTCAACAACGTGCACAAGATCGCCCATCTTGGTTAACCCACATCTTGAGATACACCTTATTTCACCTTACTTGAGCTTGCTCTGTACAACCAGCTTGATAGTAGTACTCTAGTATACATAGGCTCTATAGCGACTCTACCCCTAATCCTCCAAGTCTGACTCTACCAAAGGCTTCCACTCGAGTCTAGTTACCGGGATACCTTTTGTAGCGACTCAAACCTTAAGCACTCATCGAGTTGTCCCAGACTCCACCGAGTCCAGCAATATGTACTATTCAAAACTTGTGGATTCACTATCAGCTTTGATACCAATTGTTGTGTTTAGCGGCACATGTGTTGGGCCCGGGGTATTGGCTTGGCCCATCGGTCTATGCACATGCACTTTTTAATGGAAAATAAAGTTCGATGCCCAAGTGCTAATTGAGTAAGAGTACAAGGTACTAAAATTTTTTTAACCCTCAATAATACTTGAAGACATAATTAACCTTTCAAATCAAAATAAAAAAGTCTGTCCACGGAAGAAAATTATTATAAAATGTGCTAATTTTAAATGATGCAAGTACACATGTGAGTACTGCGATTTCTATACAAGGGGTTCATATTCTTAAAGCATGCGATGAGAATGTCAATCTAGTTTTCAACCGTAGAGGAAGAAGGGCTGGTAAGAGTTGAATTTGGGATGGATTGCTTGAATGGAAAGCACCTTGGAATTCACGCATATATATCAAATTTTCATCTCATGCCCCCACTTTTGATTCAATTATGGTGAAATTTGTTGGGGATTATATATATATATATTATGGAGATCTTCTTTACTAAATTTTGCAAAAAAATCAACTATATATTTGCCTTTTTAAAAGATGAAGTCTGATGTTCAGTTATATAAAATAAAGTATGTAGTTTTTTGGACTAGAGACTTTATGTAACTACAATTGTGTTTTCAATATATGCAGTTCCGACGTGTCCAACAGGTTCGGAAGTTATCGGATGCAAGCCGCCGATAAAAGGCATTCCATGAATCAGAAATCTAGGATCGTCATGTATCATCGTATAACATCCTTCCTACCTATTTAAAAAAGGACAATAAAATGGGATGGGAATTATCTACAAAATCTACTATTATTTGAATATTATGATGGAAACGAAATGAATTTCTTTCAGATTGTCTTAGTAGTTGGTTGGTAATGTGCACATGTACCAGGTGTTAAAGTTCGAAGTATCCAATCTAAAAACAACTGGCCATGGTTGAGTATCCCCTTTTTGTAATATATTTATTTTTCAGGTTTCAATATCTCGATATAAGATTTATAGTATAAGAAATCGCTAGGTTTCAAATGACAACCCTTTTTCTTTCTTTAGGGGCAAAAAATAATCTCTCTTAAGAAAATCTATGTAAAAAAATAGAATTCAATCGACCGATAAAAAAGAAAAATAGATTTGTATTTTGAAAACAATTAGATCTTTTTCGATAAAGTATTTAAAAAAATTACTTACTATTTTTCATTCTTTTGAAATTTAACCCAAATACAAATCCTTTGAAAGGAAGAAAAGAGAGACAATTTATTAAATAAGATATATAGTGGAATTTAGATAGAGAACAAGAAAATCCAAATAAAAATAATAATTTTGTTGCGTAAAGTGGCAGCCTCAACTTGATATCATTTGTGGCTTTCAAGATTTCATTGTGCATTGCTTTTCCATCGAAACTTGATATCAAAGACATATCTTGATCTTGTACATCCCTCTCTTGGACTTTTGACTTCTTTCTTCTTCGCTTATAAATGATGAACAATACAACGAATGCAAAACGAGGTAAAAACGAAACCACAAGGAGTACCACTACGTAAATGATTTTTTAGTTCTTTTTCGATTTATTCTTTGATGTAGTACTAGGATTTGCACAAGGTTGCAATCCTTCAACATTTCCACACAAACCACTATTCCCTCCTAATACTTCGAAGCATTCGCAGAAACTTTGCTATTTGGGAAAAGATCATAAAGTTCATTGTATGGTACGCCAACATGTAATAAAGCAATCATATTATCAAAACAATTCGGAATCTCACCCGAGAGTTCATTGTGAGAAAGATTCAACTTCTCCAAACTCATCAAATTTTGGAATAAGTTACCACATAATTCAAGAGTGGAAAAATGGATCAAATTGGACAAATCGAGATACAACAACTCAATTAGCGATCTGAGTTCTCTAGTAATATTTATGAAAAATTAGTTCTCGCTAAAAACTAACCTTAACAAATTCTTCAATTTCTTGAACCCAACTAAATTATTTGATGAAATATCAAGTGCAACTAGTTTGGTCAAGTATCTAAATGATAGTGATATGCTACCAGTGATGTTGTTCCTTGGCAATTTGCAAGCCTATTAACTTTTACACTTGTTCCAACTATCAAAAAGATGATCATAGAATTTGTTCACTTAGATACATCAGTTGCATATTTGGATAGCCACTGAAAGTTTCGAATACGTTTTTGGTGATTTATTTTCGATTGAGCTAGACTTTACTTAAGCCCAAGTAGTTTTTCAAGCTTTTAAGAATGGAACCAATAAGATTGTTGTTGATTATGGTCCATTTTTGAAGGTGGTGGTGGAAACAAACGATTAACTTATCTTCCACATCAATAAGAGATTTTACAACTAAAGCTAAAAGTTAAATATGGTTGACAACATGGCCTTTTGGCATACTTATAATGTAAAGACTATATTTTGGTTGACTCTACTTCATTGACAAAAACACATTTGCTTGTAAGTTGTTCGAGTTGGTGAAGTTTACATCTAAAGAATTACAAACAAGCCAAGCTATCAAAGAGATGCATTGAAGAACTACATCGAGATAGAAATGGTGACTATTGTCATTGAATTTAATTTCCTAGGTGGTGATTTAAAAACCATAGAAATTCGTGTTTCAAAACCAAGTTCCACCTTCAATAAAGTGGACCGGTACACACAATGCGATTATTGTACCCATCCAGCTTTATCTTTAAACTTTTCATTGAATTAGTTTTCCTCGAATGGTGGACTGGTACACTTAACACTTAGTGGACCAGTTCGGTGCTTAAAGGTGGACCGGTACACACAATGCTAATGTGTACCAGTCCGTCAATGTTTTTGGTCATTGATTTTTATCGCAAAAATTCCTTTTCAAAGTTATTTTCTTAATCCAAAAAGGTTTTTGACTCAAGATTTTACCTATAAATAAAACCCATTGCCTTGTGTCAAAAATACACCTTTTGAACAACTTTAACACATGTTTTGAGAAATATTTTTAAACCATAGAGAGAGATTAAAACCTTAAAACATAAAACCACCTTAGGGCTTTTTATTCATGCCAAAGTAAGTGTTCTATTTATAAAGAACAAATCAGATCCCAAAATGCTTGTGATTCGTAAATGGAGTTGAAGAACGATGTGATACCGTGGCGAGTGATTTGTTGTGAACCTATTCGTGCAATTCAGATAGGAGGACAGTACGCGTAGCAGGTGAAGACTTTTGCAGGCAGCTTGTGCGATTCAAGTTTTGTAAGTCTGTGCGATATGTGATTAATCGAGTATGTAAACCTTTGTGCATTTAGTGGATTGTTGAAGATTAGTCCTGCACTGCAAGGATACATCGTTAATTCTAGTGCTTGCTTATTCGTTTAATTACGTTATTAATTGTTGTGTACTAGAAAAGATTAAACATATTTTATAGAATTAAAATCCATAAACTATTAGGATTTACTTTTTGATTCAATTAAAATTGATTTTTGAGAATACATCCGCCTAATAACAAACTTAGGGTTAGTTTTTTTAATTCGCTTCCGCGCGCAGCCCAGCTCTTTTTTCATTTGGTATCAGAGGAGGTTGCTTTAAGTTGATAGGGTTAGATCTTAACCCAGATTTACGTTGTTTCTATTGCTTCCTTTTTGTTCTTGTGTTTGGCAACTATGGCTGAAAACATTGATTCTGACTTCACTCACAAGTTAGACGATACTTCCGATGAAGAAGTTGTAGAGGAACTTGATCTTCAAATAGCCTATGACCAGCTGCGTGAAGAATTAATTAAGGCCAAGAAGATCTCCATCTCAATAAAAAGTTTTTTTTTATTAAAAGATGGAACATATTCAAAAGTGCGAGGGTTTTGATAGTCCAATTGAATGATGAGAAAAACACACTCTTGGTCAAAGTGTCTAAATTTGAACTCACAAGGCAGTCTCTCCTTGATGAGAATGAGAAATTAAAAGACAACCTTTTCTCTTTGAGTAAAGATAATGATAACCTTAAACTTAAAGTTACGCATCTCGAGGGAGAACTTGATAAGGCTAAATTTGTCAAGGTTGATCTTGAGGATAGGTCTGAAAAACTCACGCACATGGTTACAAGTTCTGTTCACTTCTCAAACGACAAAAGTGGGTTAGTTTTTGATAAGTTTGCTTCTAGTTCAAATTTCAAGTAAAAGTTTGTCAAGGTAGACACTAAAAATAATTTTGTGAAGAGAAAACCCATTAGGCAAATCCTGGCCATTAGAAATCCTAAGCCGGTTTCTCAGTCACAAGAGAGTTCAAGAAGTGATATTGTTTGAATATTATAAGCACACATTACCACAACCTTTTTGGTGTGATTTTTGCACTTATAAGGGTCACTAAAGAGAGTTTTGTTGGCGAGAAAGGAATTCTTTTCCAAGGAATTCGCCAATATTTATCCCCACTAGATCTAAATGCAAACCAAAAACTAGATCTTTTAGTTTCAAGGATATGGTTAGAGTTTTAGTTTCCGAGTCTTCTGTGATTATCAATGAGTTTAAGGCTTTATCTTTTGGTGGTGGTCCTAGAGGTAGGCAATTTGGGGGATATGTGAATATTAGAACTCCTAGGATTTCACAAGTTTGGGTTCGTAAGGGGAGTATTTCACCCACTTAGGTGATTACAAGTTCACCTAGCATACGGGGGATAGGTTGGTTGGCTATGCTAGGTAGTTGCATATAGGATCGGTCTTGTTTTAGCTCCTTACTTAAATCTTGATTTCTATATAGGTTTGGATTTTCATTGTGAAATTTGCTAAACTACTTAAAATCCAGTATTTTCTAGAACACTTGCATGCAATGTGATTGTTACTTTTCAATTACGAATATCTAATGATTTTTAGATATAAATGCTTAATTTGAGATTTATGTCTTATATTTCCTAACTTGATTAAGATCAGTGGTATACTATTTCAATCACATAAGAGTATGCTAGCTTATCCCGCACACTACATTGCACGCTTTACATTGCAATATTTAAATAATCAAATGGGTTAGACATGGTTCTTTAAATTAAAAATTCATAAGCTCTCATATATAGACTATTTAGGGAGAAGTAGTCTAAGTGTTATGATTATATGCACTAAGTTTTGGTGATGTAGTTTTGAGTGAAAATTTAAAACACAAGCAAAGTAAGGAAAAAATGTAAAGGGGATGGAAAAGGGCTACCATAGCGGAAAGAGAACAGAAAGCTCTCAAACTGGTGTATAGTTGGCCTCCACTAGGGTGAAAGCCTCCATCAAAATTGAATAATTGCTTGCATAAAAACATCATCAATTAAATGAAAATAAATAAATAAAAATGCATGTTTACGATAAAATATTGCTTCTTAGGGAGAAAAAGTTGAAAATCTAATGTCTTAGAGGCTTTCTAAATTTTCACGTATATGGGTGCACGAATCTTTCAAGACCCGTGGTTACTAGAATTGCACTTTGAATGATTCAATTTGCATGCACAACCAGATATATTTGAATATTCTTTGTTGCTTAGCATATATATGCTTACTAGTTTATTATCATCCTTTGGGCGTTAGTACATGTATCAGTCTAATGGAATCACAAGTTTTTTTTTTATCTTAATTGATAATTTTTGGATTTGATACATGTACATAGTGATGCATGTTAAGTTGTGCTAAAATTATTTTTGTTTGACAAATTTTTACTTCGAATCTCCAAACTAATTTTCTTTGAGAGCTGGAGATAGTTGGTTTACTTGTTTTGTTACTTTCCGTGTATTCCTTCCTTAATTTTCTTGACATTGGGGAAAAGTTTCCATATGTGTAATAACTCGTATTTCGTTTCCATGTCAATCTTCCTCTTAGGTCGATTTAAGGGCAAATCTCCGTTTGAGGAGTCGATTTTCTTTCCGGAACCTCTGTAGTTGATCCAACACTTCTAAAAAGTTATTTTAATAATATTAAGTTTGCGGGAATGGTTGGAAAGCTTTTCAGGAAGCCACGGTTGAAGTTTTGTGGCTAACAGTGAAAAATCAAACTTTTGTCGAAATGATTTTTTGGCCAACTTTGAGAGGCCATAACTATCTCATACGAAGTCCAAATGAGTCCTTATTTGTGCCTACCTCTAGGTTTTGTTCCATTGTACAACTTTCATGTTTTGACCGGAAACCAATTCACGCTTCTTGTTGGTCAAAATAGTGTGCGAAATAGGCCGCTTTGCGAAATCTGATTGCTTGATAGCGCTCTGACAGAGCGCTGTCTTCGGTGAATTTTTGGGAATTCTCCATCCAAAATTTGAGGAAAATTTATCTTAGGTAGTTGTAGATCTTTGAGTTAGCTTTTTGTGGACATAGAGATTAGCTCAATCGGAGTTCCGAGTGAAAAGTTATGACCAAATTACGAACAGAGCTTCGGGTAATGGAGCCTCTGATCTATCAGAGAGGAGACAACAAGTTTTTTAGCCATTTTAGACTAGATATTTATGGCTCTTTCTCTCCCCTTTCATCCCATTCGACCCAACTCCATTAGAGGGGCTTAGAGAGAGGTAGGGGCTGGATTCTAGTGACGGGTTGAGAGATCTTCGACTATCCATCATCATGATCTAACATCACCACCAAATCATCCTCAATCTTCATCTTCTTCATCATGTTCTTCATTCTCCATGGCTAGGGTTCAAGCTTTTGGGACAAGTTCATGGTTGCTTCAATTCGGCTTAGTTCAACGCTCAATATTCGAGGGATTAACCCTATAAAGGTGGGAACACTATTACTCAAAACCTATTTTTAAATGATATTGTGTTATATGTTTGATTTCAAACCAAAATGGGGATTTTTAGCTTAATTTCAAAATTGGCTTATGCATGGGCATTTAGGTTGATTATCTATGAATCTTTTGGTGGATTTGTGATGTTTATAACTTAAATTTGTTAATTATAGAAGAATCCCCCATTATATATTGATGAATACAAAGTTTGGTATAAAACCTATACGGAGGGCTACGATAGCGGATAAATGATAGAGATACATATATATAATCGAGAGATTGATGATTTGAAGTATGTTTTAGTTATGATTACCCATATATGTGATATTATTGTTGTACTTAAGCCATTGGTTGGATTTTTGTGAAATTTATTGAATAATAAGCTGGTCTGTAACTATGCTGGACACACTTTTATACCAATCTTGAAGGATCCATGCCTTGAGAACATAAGGGAAGTTTGATAAACGCGTAATTTTGTAGTCGCTAACGCCATATTGATTGTTACTATCGCGTTTATCTTAGCCTAGTTTAATTAAATTAACTCACTTTTGCACATACACTAAAAATATCAAGAATTACTTTAACATGGCTCAAAGTAGCCTTTTCTAGTGTCTTGATTGTGCCCATAGATTTTGGAAGCAAGTTGGGGAGCTTTGGGAAGTGTACAAGAGAGATAGAAGCCAAAAGAGAAGAAAAAAGTCTCCCAAAGTGTCCTCTGATCAATCAGAGGAGCCTCTGATTGATCAGAGGCCACCTTTTAGTGCAGAACATGCCCTCTGATCGATCAGAGGGTGCTCTGATCAATCAGATCCCATCTTTTGAGCCAAAATCTCCCCTCTGATCGATCAGAGAAGCCTCTGATCGATCAGAGACCTCCCAGATCTCAAAGGACAGCACCCAAAAGCAGTTTTTCTCCCCTTTTTATGCATTGAAGCTCACCAAAAGTGCTGGACTTTCCATTTCTAGATAGGATGAGGTGCTTACCCATTGGGTTCTTTAGAAAAGTGTACTAGAATACCCATTTTTGGGCATTGCTTTCCCATTATTTAATTTCTCTTTGTCCCTCATGTAATGTATGTAATTTTCTAGATCTAGATTCAAGTAATATAAGCATTATTTTCCTGCACTTTCTCTCTATCTATCACTTTTGTAAGAAATCTAGTTAGAGAAACTCTTGAGAGAAATGGAGATCACTTTAATGGTTTTTGTTTATACAACTATCATGGAGTAGTTTCATTGCTAAGGCTAAAAGATGAAGTTTGCATTGCATTAATTATGTAAGTTTGTTTCTCATTCCATTGTTAGTATT
The DNA here is from genome assembly GCA_021464415.1 of Lonicera japonica. Classification (NCBI taxonomy): domain Eukaryota; kingdom Viridiplantae; phylum Streptophyta; class Magnoliopsida; order Dipsacales; family Caprifoliaceae; genus Lonicera; species Lonicera japonica. Next base: position 34,976,648 of record CM038465.1, on the reverse strand, counting down.
GTTAAATACTTGTTGAATCCTTCATCTTCTCCATTCAATCAACCATTCATAAGCTAGTAAGATAATCATCATAAGGTGATTAGACTTTGTATGCCTTGTATACATAGATCTCAAGCATTAATGAGGAGATGATACATTTGTGTATTTCTTATTAGCCTATGTCCATTCCTTCTATGATTGAGATACTTTACATTGCCAAGCATGTTTAGTCTTTGAATATTCATAGAAATACCATAAATTTGAGATTCCAATCCTTGAATGCTTTCTACACTTTATGTGATTTTGAGACTCAATATTTTCTTAGTTAGAGTGTTGCCAAGGAGGATCTCTTAAGTTTATGCCATAATCAAGTACACTAATCACCTTAAGGATTCAATTTGTATTTATCAAATGTGTCTAAACCGGATGATTTAATCTCCACCTAGACCTCCCAATCTTAGACAAATGAAATGTTACGATTTATTGTGCTAAACTTTTTAGTTGGCCATTTTCATAATCAAGTCAATTGCCTAGGGGAAACTAACAATGAATTCTCAATGCCTAGTTTAATTTTATGCCTTTTCTTTTGGTGTATCTCAAGTTTGCATCTTGGTTGGACATTATATGGGAATGGGTTGCACTTGCTTCACACCCTTTGTTACAAGATAAAAATGAGAGATACATTTGTGTTGAGTTTTACTTACACCCTTTCTTTATATGGCATTTATATGGGAATGGGTTGCTCATGCTTCACACCCTTTTTCTTAGAAAAGTGTAAGGTACTCAACACTTAGGAATTGCATTGAGAATTTTGAATGAGATTAATTTTACATAACATTGCAAAGCAAATGAATTCTTTAATGCCATAGCCTTTTCTTATCAATTGATACATCATTTTAATTTTTATTGCAAGACTTTAAAAATCAATAACTAAAATCAACCAATCAAATTCTCTTGAACAAAGCCTTGGACTCGTAATCACCACATCGTCTTTCCGACTATCCTTGTGGTTCGACACTTGGACTTACCAAGTATTATAACTTGACGACCTACACTTGGGTTCCTAAGCACGGAAGTATTTTCGGCGAGTCAAGTTTTTGGCGCCGTTGCCGGGGATACGGCGAAAGACGGATTACGGGTTTTGTACAAAAACCCGCTTTGTAAGTATATCTTCTCCCTTTGTGAATAAGTTTTTCTTGCTTATTATTTTCTTCTTTTATAGGTGGCAATTTTCTTTAAGATCAGCTTCCCGGGCTTATGCTCGGGGACTTGTACATTGATCTTCACATAAGTCCACCAAGAGGCCAACCACCACCAAGGCATCCTTCTCCTTCACCCACTCCATCCGAGATGGATAACGAAGACAATGAGTCAAATGCCGGAGAGAACAATGATCACAATCATCCGGTCCGCACCATGCGAGATTATCTTCAACCTCCTAGAGGCACTTCAAACTCTTGCATTGTCATTCCCGCGGGTCAAGCCGGAACATTTACTCTCAAACCGGGCATGTTACAACATATACCATCATTTCATGGTATGGATTCCGAAAACCCTTACTTGCATTTAAAAGATTTTGAGGAAGTTTGCTCTACTTTTAGAGAAGCTAACACAAATGAGGAAGTAATGAGGTTAAAACTTTTTCCATTCTCTTTAAAGGACAAAGGCAAAATATGGCTCAATTCTCTACGTCCCAATTCCATTCGAACTTAGCAAGAATTGCAAACCGAATTCTTAAAGAAATTCTTTCTCGTTCATCGAACCAATGCTTTGAGAAGGCAAATTTCAAATTTTTCTCATAAAGAAAATGAAAGTTTTTACAAGTGTTGGGAAAGATACAAAGAACTTTTGAATTCTTGCCCCCATCATGGACATGAGACATGGAGTATTGTTAGCTATTTTTATGAATCACTCACTCCCGCCATGCGCACGTTTGTGCAAACGATGTGTAATGGAAATTTTTTGAGCAAAAGTCCGGAGGAAGCTTTGTTGTACTTCGATGAAATAGCCGAAGGTGCCCAAAATTGGAACACCTACACGGATGAGGTTAAGGGTAAAGTTTCCGAGAGAGGGGGTTTGTACCAATTGTCCAAAGGTGATGACATTGAGTTTAAATTTATTCAATTATCAAAGAAAGTCGAAGCCATGGAGTCTAGTAAAATGAGAGAAGGTAGTGTTGGTACTAGCACCGTTTGTGTCATTTGTGAGAAGGTGGGACATTCCACGGAGGAATGTCACACGATTCCGGCCTTCAAAGAGGTCCTTCAAAGTCCCTCACAAGTCAATGCTATGAACTCATACTCTAGGCCACACAATGACCCATTTTCTCAAAGGTACAATGAAGGGTGGAGAAATCATCCTAACTTTAGTTGGGGGGAAAACCAAAATGCTCATGCAAATTCAAATTCCTACCAACAAAGACCACCTCCACCCCAAAACAACTCTTTTGGTCAAACTAACCCAAACCCAAATTCAAATTTGGAGTCTCTTTTGCGGCAATTTATAGACAAGACCGATAGAGAGGTTAGTGATTTGAAAACCCAAATGTCCAAACTCACAACCGTGATGCTCATTTATGAAATACGAAGATACAATTTGAGATATCTATATATATATAGATGCGATATATGTATATGTTGAGCATATACTTAATTGATATATATAGTTTACTTGATATATATATACTATTTTCATAAACCGTCTTATTTTGAGTTCGGAGAGACACTAATGGTCTATGCGGTTGATATAACCTTGGTGGCTACATACCCTAGTCCGTGTAGAGGGACCCCGCTATATTAGCGTAATACTTTATGATCAGTGTAGAGGGATCCCGCTTTGGGAGTGGCATACTCTATAGTCTAGTTAAAGGGACCGCGCGAGGCACCATACCCTGCACATCTAGGTGGTCCACGGGGGGACCCAGCCTTGGGGGCTGCATACCCTAGCCTTGAGGGCTTATATCGCGATCACTGTGCACAGTCAAAAAATCCTAGATGTTGGATATGAGACAGTTGATATGAGGTAGTTGGATATACGATAGACATACATGACATTGTGGTTAAAAGATTAGTGCATATGCTCATTTTGTGGTTCCATTTATCGATGATACTATTTTACTATTATACTTATGGTTGATCTTTTATTGGTGCTTTATTAGTGTATTGGTGATGCATACTTTATCATATTTACGGGGATAGGGTTGCACTTAAAATGCATTGCATATAAAATTATTTTAATTACATTGATAAAGTGAACTTATACGTACATAAAGGGTTTCATAGAATTGGAATATATATATATATATATGTGCATGATAATAACAAAACCACTTCCATTATTATTATTGACGCGCCAAAAATACTTCCGTGCTTAGGTACCTAAGTGCAGGTTGTAAAGTTATAATACTTGGTAAGTTCAAGTGTCGAACCACAAGGATAGTCGGAAAGACGATGTGGTGATTACGAGTCCAAGGTTTTGTTAAGAGAATTTAATTGGTTGATTTTAATGATTGATTTTAAAGTCTTGCAATAAAAATTAAAATGATGTAATAATAGATGAGAAAAGGCTTAGGCATTATAGAATTCATTTGTTTTGCATAGTTAAGTAAAATCAACCTCATTCAAAGTTCTCAATGCAATTCCTAAGTGTTGAGTATTTTACCCATTTCCAAGCAAAAGGGTGTGGAGCAAAAGCAACCCATTCCCATATAAATGCCATATAAAGAAAGGGTGTAAGCAAATATCAACACAAGTATGTCTCTCATTTTTTATCTTGTGACAAAGGGTGTGAAGCAAGTGCAACCCATTCCCATATAATATCAACCAAGATTCATACTTAAAATACACAAAAAGAAAAAGCATAAATTTAAACTAGGCATTTAAGAACTCATTGTTAGTTTTCCCTAGGCAAATGACTTGATTATGAAAACGGCCAACTACAAGGAGTTTAGCTTGATAAATCATAACATTTAATTTGTCTAAGATTGGGAGGTCTAGGTGGAGGTCAAACCGTCCTATATAGACTTATTTGATAAATACAAATTGAATCCTTAAAATGATTAATGAAGTTTCTTATGTCATAAATTTAAAAGATCCTCTTTGGCAACACTTTAACTAAGAAGATGATGAGTATTAAAATCACATAAAGTGTAGAAAGCGCTCAACATATCATTAAAGTATTTAAAGATTAAAATCTCAAATTTATGGTGTTTCCATGAATATTCAAAGACTAATCATGCTTGGCAATGAAAAGTATCTCATTCAAAGAAAGAATGTACATAGGTTAGTAAGAAATACACAAGTGTATCATTTCTTCATTAATGCTTGAGATCTATGTATACAAAGCATACAAAGTCAAATCATCATATGAAAATTATCTTACTAGCTTATGAACTGTTGAAAAAATGGAGAAGATGAAGGATTCAAAAAGTATTTAACAATACTAACAATGGAATGAGAATTGAACTTACATAATTAATGCATTGCAAATTTCATCTTTTAGCCTTAGCAAAGAAATTTACTCCATAATAAATGTAGAGACAAGAACTATAAAAGTGAACTCCATTTCTCTCTCTAGAAAAAAAAGTATTACAAGCTCTCTATAAATTGAGAAATGAGAAGTAATAAAAGGACTTCTCTCCAAAGCAACAATGAAGACTATAAATAGGAGAGTTGTGTTGGATGCCAAAAATAAACAACGCTTTTTTGATTTTTGGTGGAGAAATCCAACATCTTGGATGCTCTTTAATCACATGGAGAATTCCACTTTCTTTCTTTAATCACATGGACATGGAGACTTCCACTTTCTTTGATTCCTTTTGTCCCATGGAAAATTCCACCATTGTATTAAATACAATATTTCTTGAAATCTAAAGACACCAAAATAAACACAAAAATGTGCCTTTCCAAGCATTGTCAAATACAAAAGTGCTACGAGACTAATCGCAAAAATAAGTTGGCAAACTGAGTAGTTTTAGAGAAATAAATGCGTCAAACAACTCCAAAAATGAGCGTATGAATGACAATATTAAGCGTTTATCAACTCCCCCCTACTTATCTCTTGCTAGTCCCTTAGAAAGCAAAATAAAAATAGCTATGTATAATATCCGAAAATGCATTTAGCACATGCATTAAGCCTTTGAACTCCTAAGTTCCCCTAGAAGATGAGTTGTGTCTCGTGAAGGTTTTATAGTGATGATACCTACAAACATCAAAAGTTTGATCATGGTGAATGACGAGAATGATGATTGTAATAGTTCAATTTGCAAAGCCTATGACATTACTATCACTATTTCTAGACTTGTGGGATTTAAATGACTATCTAAATTGCTTATCTCCTTTATAAACTTAACCCACACTTCCTTTAATAACATGCTAAGCCTTATATTAGCATAATTCTCATTTAAACACAATGAGTATTGATCATTAGAGATGGAAGAGGAATTTCCTTCAAAAACGAAAGTTTCAAATTTTTGTCCATCCTTAAGCACTTTTCTTATATTTTCTTGGAATTTTCGCTAAATTAGTTCAAGGCGGTTTTCATCTCTATGGGGGGTAGCAGACTCACTATATAAAATTTGACATTTTATGCTTATTTATTAAGCTTGAAGGAAGCTATTCACCCTTTCCCACATGGTAACCTTTACCTATCCATAATATTAGACAAAGAGACTTATGATTTAGTCAAGTGAAGCTTTAAGTCAATATTAGGATTAAAAGTCATCCAAGTTTTTCAAAGTACCACGCATTTGTCCTCTCTATTGGAGGATCTTTTCGAAAAAACTTTCATCATTTTTAGACAAGAATTCCCTCTTCACAAAATAAAAATTACTTTAAGTGTTACGAAAGAATTTCTCTACTTGAAGCATTTACACATTTTAAGGAACGTTTCTAGGGTCATGAATCTAATTGAAGTAAAGCAAGGTAGATTATCACTCAAAATTCCATCTAGATCAAGGAATTCATGCCAATAGCTAATGAACCAATCATCATCATTTTTTATTTTATTTTTTTTATTCATCATTTTTCAAACTTTAATTTTTTTTTTATTTTTAAGCTCTAAACACATGAAAAATTCAGAAATTGGAAAGCCATTAAAGTTTAAGTACATTACCCCCCAACTTGAAGAACACATTGTCCTCAATGTGAAGAGAACGAGAAATCGGCAGTCTTTTATTTGGCTTTTCGATTTTCATGAGGCAAAAGAGAGATATTTTTAAAGCAAAATTTCTATATGTACACACTAACAAAAAAGACGGGTTAGAATTAGATAAAGCATAACTTGCATGCATTACAACCACATTTCAATCGTAATGTCATGTTTATCAAATCGAACCCAAAAAAGATTTATGTTTTTTTTTTTGTTTTTTTTGTTTTTGTTTTGTTTTTGTTTTTTTTATAAAAGTAAAAATTATATACAAACATCACCTATGCTTGTTAGGTATAGGTCGGATCTTCAAGAGTGGTGGACTCCTCTTGAGGTGGGAATTCCAAAAATAGCTTAAGGCGTTGTCCGTTCACTTTGAACACAAAGCCGGTTTTGAGATCCTCAACATTCACGGTCCCAAAAGGGAATACATGTCGAACAATGTATGGGCCGGTCCAACGTGATTTCAACTTTCTCGGGAAAAGATGCAAACGCGTATCATAAACTAGAACTTTGTGCCCGAGTTTAAATTCTTTTCTTAAAATAGATTTATCATGCAAAAATTTTGCATGTTCTTTGCTTATCTTAGCATTTTGGTATGCATCCCTCCTTAATTCCTCTAACTCCTCAAGTTGTAACTTTCGGTTGCTTCCGACATTTTCAATATCAAAATTTATCATTTTAATTGCCCAAAACGATCTATGTTCTAACTCAACGGGAAGATGGAAAGGCTTGCCATATACTATCCGATTGGGAGACATTCCTAAAATTGTTTTAAAAGCCGTACGGTAAGTTCAAAGTGCATCGTTAAGACGCACGACCAATCCTTGCAATTTGGATTTACCGTCTTTTCAAGAATTTGCTTTATCTCCCTATTGGCAAGTTCGGCTTGGCCATTGGTTTGCGGATGATAAGCGACTCATACTTTGTGATTTACCCCATATTTTTGCATTAAAGATTCAAAAGGTTTGTTGCAAAAATGAGTACCACCATCGCTTATAATCGCTTTGGGAGTGCCAAACCTTGCAAGAATGTTTTCTTTTAAAAATCGGATCACTACTTTGTGATCATTTTTCTTGCAAGCTTGGGCCTCTACCCACTTGGAAACATAATCAACTGCTACTAAAATATAAAGGTTACCGAAAGAGGATGGGAATGGTCCCATGAAATCGATTCCCCAACAATCGAACACTTCAATCACCAAGATTGGATTAAGCGGCATCATGCTTTTTCTTGTAATCCCTCCTAACATTTGGCATCTCGGGCAAAATTTGCAAAGTCGGTAGGCATCTTTGAACAATGTTGGCCAATAAAGGCCACTTTGCAAGATCTTGGCCGCCGTTTTCTTAGTCGAAAAGTGCCCTCCACAAGCTTCATTGTGGCACAAAGTAAGGACATTTTTGAACTCTTCATCCGGTACACAATGCCGAATAATTTGGTCCGCAACATACTTGAACAAGTACAGTTCTTCCTAATAGAATCGGTACACTTCGGACATGAATTTTTCGCCGATCTTAAGCATTCCAATGTGTTGGCATCTTGTTTGTGACAAGAAAATTAACAATGTCGGCGTACCACGGAAATAGAGTTACCGAAAATAATTTCTCATCCGGGGAACGAATCTTTGATTGCACTTTGCTCGATGTGATAAGTGAATGAGAGGTGAGATAGATGATCCGCTACCACATTTTCAACACCCTTCTTGTCTTTGATGAGCAAGTGGAATTCTTGGAGCAAAAGAATCCACCTCAAAAACCTCGGCTTTGCATCTTTCTTCGTGAAAAGGTACTTGAGGGCCGCATGATTGGTAAAAATGATAATAGGTGACCCAATGAAGTAGGACCGAATTTGTCAAGGGAAAAAACAATAGCCAGGAGTTCTTTCTCGGTGGTTGTGTAGTTTATTTGAGCCTCATTGAGAGTTCGGCTTGCATAGTAAATGACTCCAGGCTTCTTGTCTTTTCTTTGACCGAGGACTGCCCCTACGGCAAAATCACTTGCATCGCACATGAGTTCAAATGGCAAACTCCAATCGGGGGTTTGCATGATAGGTGCGGTAGTAAGCATGTGCTTGAGTTTTACAAAGGATTCTTCACATTCCTTGGTCCATTCAAATGGGGCATCTTTCAAGAGCAACTTGCACATGGGTTTAGCAATGGTGCTAAAATTTTGAATGAACCTTCGGTAGAATCCGGCATGCCCCAAAAATGAATGGACATCTTTGACGGTAGTTGGAGTGGGAAGTTTTGAGATTATTTCCATTTTTTCCTTGTCAACTTTGATTCCCTTCTCCAAAATAATGTGACCTAAGACAATGCCATTTATCACCATGAAATGACATTTCTCCCAATTAAAAACAAGTTGTTTCTCAATGTACCTTTCTAAAACTTGATCAACATTCAACAAACAATTATTGAATGACTTACCGTAAACGGTAAAGTCATCCATAAATACCTCTAAGGTCTTTTCCACCATGTCGCTAAAGATACTTAGCATGCACCTTTGAAAGGTTGCTGGTGCATTGCACAACCCAAATGGCATCCTTCGATATGCAAAGGTACCAAAGGGGCATGTGAAGGTGGTTTTCTCTTGATCATTTAAATCAATCTCAATTTGGTTGTACCCGGAGAATCCATCTAAGAACGTGTAAAATTCATGCCCGGCTACTCTTTCGACTGTTTGGTCCAAAAATGGGAGCGAGAAATGATCTTTACGTTTACTTCATTAAGCTTACGGTAGTCAATGCACACTCGCCACCCAATGGTGACTCTTTGGGGTATTAATTCATTTTGTTCATTTTTTACTACCGTAAGCCCGGATTTCTTTGGTACAACTTGGGTTGGACTCACCCATTTGCTATCGGAGATTGGATAAATGATTTTCGCATCTGGCAATTTCAATACATCATTTCTTACAACTTCTTGCATTATTTGGGTTCAAACGGCGTTGAAATTGTCTAGGTGGTTTAGCATTTTCCTCCAAGTGGATTTTGTGAGTGCAAATTAAAGGATTAATCCCTTGAAGGTCAGCTAGTGTCCAACCAAAAGCTTTCTTATGTTTATTAAGCATACTTACCAACCCTCCTCTTTCTCTTTTGAGAGTTCGGAAGAGATTACCACAGGGTAGGTTCTGGAAGCACCTATGAAAGCGTACTTCAAGTTGCTTGGCAATGGCTTGAGCTCCATTTGTCCCTCAAGCTTTAGTGTTGGATCGAATGTGCTCCCCTTTTGCCCCTTCGAATCTTGAACTTATCTTCAAGTAAGGAAAACACTTGCAAACACCTCATCGAATTCATTGGAAAGGGTTAGATTCTCTTGCCATTGAATCCTAATCAATAAGTAGTATTAGAATGATCTTGGACTAATGACTCTCCTCTTGTTCACATGTTCCACTTTTCTTCATCAAAAAATCATGGTTGTTGTTCTGCTTAAAGAGAACACATTTAGCTTAAGAGTCATGTTTCCGAAAGCCAATTTAACAATTCCATTCTTGCAATTAATGATGGCATTAGATGTGGCAAGAAATGGTCTTCCTAAAATGACAGGAATTTCATTAGTGGGATTTGCTCCGGTTGCATATCAAGAACAATGAAATCAACGGGAAAGTAGAATTTATCAATTTGCACAAGAACATCCTCTATTATCCCTCTTGGTATCTTAACGGAGCGATCCGCTAATTGAATCGTCACTTTGGTGGGTTTCAACTCTCCTAACCCCAATTGTTGGTACACCGAAAAAGGAAGCACATTAACACTAGCTCCCAAATCAAGTAAGGCATTCTTTATGCGACAATTGCGAATTAAACATGAAATGGTTGGGCAACTGGGATCTTTGAATTTTGGAATACGAGTGCCTTGCATGATAGAGCTCACTTGCTCTGTCATAAATGATTTTTTCTTAACATTCAACCTTCTTTTGTGGTACACAAATCTTTGAGAAATTTAGCATATAAAGTTATTTGCTTGACCGCGTCAAGCAATGGAATGTTGATCTTGACTTGCCTAAACACATCAAGAATTTCGGTGTTGCGATTTTCCTTAGGAGGTTGATTTAACCTTTCGGGAAAAGGGACTTTGATGTTATTTATGATTTTTTCTATGTCATATTTTCCATTCCTCTTTTCTTCTTCTATTCTTCACTTGGTGTTGACTCGGCTATGTCCACCAGCGTTTGGGCCTTAGGAACTATAGTTTTGTCAATCATTTTTCTATTTCTAAGGGTTGTGATGGATTTCAACTCCTCTACATTCCTACTCGACTCCCCTTCAACTATCATGGCTTGCCCTCTAGGATTAACTATTCGTTGGGCTGGAAACTTTCCTTTTTCTTGGGTTGCTAAAGCGGTGGTGAGTTTGGACATTTGGGTTTTCAAATCACTAACCTCTCTATTGGTCTTATCTATAAATTGCCGCATAAGAGACTCAAAATTTGAATTTGGGTTTGTGTTGGTTTGGCCAAAAGAGTTGTTTTGAGGTGGAGGTGACCTTTGTTGGTAGGAGTTTGGATTTGCATTTTGATTCCCCCCCCCCAACTAAAGTTAGGATGATTCTCCAACCTTCATTGTACCTTTGAGAAAATGGATCATTGTGTGGTCTAGGATACGAGTTCATGGCATTCACTTGTGAGGGACTTTGAAGAACCTCTTTGAAGGCCAGGATTGTGTGACACTCCTCCGTGGAATGTCACACCTTCTCACAAATGACACAAACGGTGCTAGTACCTACACTACCTTCCCTCATTTTACTAGACTCCATGGCTTCGAGTTTCTTTGACAATTGAATAAATTTCAACTCAATGTCATCACCTTTGGACAATTGGTACAAACCCCCTTTCTCGGAAAATTTACCCTTAACCTCGTTCGTGTAGGTGTTCTAATTTTGGGTACCTTCGACTATTTCATCAAAGTACAACAAAGTTTCCTCCGAACTTTTGCTCAAAAAATTCCATTACACATCGTTTCCACAAACGTGCGCATGGTGGGGAGTGAGTGATTCGTAAAAATAGCTAACAATACTCCATGTCTCATGTCCACGATGAGGGAAAGAATTCAAAAGCTCTTTATATCTTTCCCAACATTTGTAAAAAATTTCATTTTCTTTAGGAGAAAAATTTGAAATTTGCCTTCTCAAAGCATTGGTTCGATGAACGGGAAAGAATTTCTTTAAAAATTGGTTTGTAATTCTTGCCATGTTCGAATGGAATTGGGACGTAGAGAATTTAGCCATATTTTTCCTTTATCTTTTAAAAAGAATGGAAAAAGTTTTAACCTCATTACTTCCTCAATTGTGTTAGCTTCTCTAAAAGTAGAGCAAATTCCTCAAAATCTTTTAAATGAAAGTAAGGGTTTTCGGAATCCATACCATGAAATGAAGGTATATGTTGTAACATTCCCGGTTTGAGAGTAAATGTTCCGGCTTGACCGCGGGAATGACAATGCAAGAGTTTTTGAAGTGCCTCGAGGAGGTTGAAGATAATCTCGTATTGTGCGGACCGGTTCAAGATGATTAATTGTTTCCTCCGGTATTTGACTC